>JACEEZ010007879.1:0-26501 GCA_016584305.1 Chionoecetes opilio | reverse complement strand
ATGGTAAATGGGGAGGGGAGAAAAAGGGAATGTAGGGATGAGATAAAAACAGAGATGGGGAGGAGAAGAAGGCTTCACGAGAACTTTTATTACTTCTGCGTTCATAATAAAAATAGTTTCATTATCAATTATTATTACTATACTATTTTAATCCCAAAAAAGGAAATGATAATATAATCTGTTTACTTAATCCCTCCCTCCCTCTATTCTTTCCTTCCTTTTTTCCTTTATCTCGTCGTCCCCTCTCTCACCCTGATTTAGAGAAATCTTTGTGTTCCCGCCATAAATCCCGCCATTCCCTCACACATCACGACTCTTTATTCATTCACCTTCACACCAATCTTCCTTCCTTTTATCTCATTAAAATAAAAACCATAATGATAATAAAAATAGTAACAATAATAATGATAATAAACATGTTTTCATACTAATACAATATGCTTATCAACTTTAACAACATAATTAACATTAAATAGCAAAACAAAAATCCATCCTCCTTTATTATTATGCAGTAAATAACAATAAAAAAAAATAATAATAATAATAATAATAACCAAAAAAAAAAACAAAAAAAATCTAAATAATAATAATAAAAAAAAAGTAATGTTTTTCACACAAATAATAACAATAATATCAACAGTAATAACAACAATACAAATTGATAGCAAAAAAAACCACACATCCTCCATATGCAGTAAAAAAAAAAAAAAAAAAAAAAATAGCGATCATAACAATACTCATAAAACAAACATTAAATAAACTAAACAAAGTGAAGCCCACTCATCTGTGCGGCTGTTAATTTGGGTAATGAAGTTCGATGTTACGGGCAAATATTATTTTTCCACCATTTACATCAAAAGATTATGATAGAAATAAAAACTGGTTCTGAATAACGAGTGTCAAATTAATTCATGAAATCTAACGCCCTGCCCAGTATGAACCAATTTAACGGAGAATAGTAGTAGTAGTAGTATTTTAGTAGTAGTAGTTAGTATAGTAGTAGTAGTAAGTAGTAGTGTAGTAGTATAGTAGTAGTAGCAAGTAGTAGTATTGCTTTTTTTACCATCATAATAGATTTTGGTGTTAGTGACACAAACGAGGGTGTGAACCCTCGCCGTAGTGAGTCCTCTAAGGTCACTGGCTAACCGAAGTCCTCGGCAGTATATAGTCCTTTAAGCCTTAACCCTTACCATATATGGGTAGTAATAAAAACAATAAATTTGGGTTTCTCTCATTTTACCCTTTTTGTACAAACTTGAACAGTAAAACACAAAATAGATTTAATGAAATTACAGGATGTAATTGCATAGGGGGAGTGTTTACATTACTAGTAATAAATGATGTGAAAAGAAACATGTAATAATAAGGAGTAAAAATGTAAAAGATTGTGTAGTAAGATTGTGTTTAAATACAATAGGTATTTTATTAAAAATTGTATGTGTGTGTAAAATATTATGTTTTACGAAAGTAACACCTCTAAAAACGAGAGAAACGGGAGAAACGGGCAAAGGGGAAAACGGGAGTGAGGATGCACTTTGAAGTATAATCGCGCGTGCTGCTACAGAAACCCCCCTCTAGTTGCGAGGGGTAGGAGGAACAAACCGTTTTTTTTGGAAAGACCCCGGCACCACACTGGAAGTACTTCGTGGTTTTGGGCATTAGGTGTGGTTGCCTGTAGAGTGGAGCAGGTACGCAGGTTTTTACATCGGTCGATGGCGATAATGTCCAAAAGTCCCGTTGGGGTTTGATGGTGAAGTTCTTCCTCGTCCTATGGATGATTTCAAAGGGGCCCTGCTACGGTTGCTGAAGGGGCTTCTTGACTTGCGCCTACCCTGAAAAAGACGTGAGTGCAGCTGTCGAGTTCCTGGCTGACGAAGGTCTTGGAGGGAGTGGTGCGAGGCTACACAGGCTAAAGGTTCTGCATTGAGTCCTTGAGGCTGCGGCGAGGTCCTGGATACTGTAAGGCCTGGATCAGGTGTACTGGCAAGGAGTTCACCTGGTAGCCTGAGTGTAGCTCCGTAGACGAGCTCACCCCAGAGGAGTGGCCTAGATCTTCCTTCAGTGACGTTCGTATGCCGAGGAGGACAAGGGGTAGAGCAACAGTCCAGTCTTCACGTTGGTGGGCTTAAGCTGCCAGAGAAGACTTGAGTTCCCGGTGGAAGCGTTCGATGAGACCGTTGGCTTGTCGGTGATAGCTGGCGGTCCTGTAGCTTTCGAATGCCGAGCAGAGTCATGACGTTAGTCCACAGGCTAGACTCGAACTGGCTTCCACGGTCCGATGTGAAGTGAGAGGGAAAACCGAATCTGGAGACCCACGTACTGATGAAAGCACGGGCGACAGAGTCCGTTGTGTTTTGTCCACAAGAGGTGCAAAGCTTCAGGCCAGCGGGTGAATCGGTCGGCGCATTAAGGATGTACCGGTAGCCGTTGGAGTAACGCAGCGGGCCAACGATGTCGACGTGGACGTGGTCGAATCTCGAAGAGACTGGCTTGAATGTTGCTGCAGGAGAGTGTGTGTGGCGTGTCACCTTTGAAGCTTGGCACTTGATGCAGGTGTCGAGTCCAAACTGTCCTGACATCCTTGTTGATGGCCTGCCAGATGAATCTGCAAGCTACCATGTGTTTTGCGACGCTCGGATGCCAAGGGGGGGAGAGGTCGTGGAACTGACGGAAGAGCCGGTAACGAGGCTGCTTTGGAATGCACGGCCGGAAAGGGCGTCAGTAGAGCCCATCAGCGTAGAGGTGCTCTTTGATCCCTGGAAGTTGGATCTTCTTCATCTTCAAGGCAGCATTCTCCTGGAGTTGCTGCAACTCAGCATCATTGGCTTGGTCACAGCAATGGCAGCATAGTCGATGAGAAAAAGAGAAGGCCGAGATGCTGCGGGGACAGTGCATCAGCTGGAGCATTATCGTCGCCCTTGACGTAGCGAATGCCCAGTGGTGAACTGCGAGATTAATTCAAATGTGAACAGTTGTCGCGGTGTGTAGGTAGTTTTGTTGACGTAGGGTAGTGGTTAGAGGCTTGTGGTTGGTGTAGATATGAATCTGCGACATTCGATGAGGTACCGGAATCTCTTTATCGCCCTGTAGATGGCAAGAAGTTCTCTGTCGAAGGCACTGTACTTCGTTTCGGCGTTTTTGAGCTTCTGGGGGAAGAAAGCGATGGGCTTCCAGTCTCCGTTGATGTACTGCTGCAGGACGGCACCAGCACCGATGCCGGAAGCATCTGGGACAGATGGAAGTGTCGGCATCTGGGGAAGGGAAGTGAGCAAACGAAACGTCACCAAGGGTCCTTTTAGCAGCGAGAAAGGCGTCCCTCAGCTTCTGGGGTCCAGACGAGAGTGATGGACTGTCCTTTCTTGCCCAAAGGGTTGATCATGGCGTAGAGTGGCCGGAGGAGAAGTGAAACAGTTCGGGATGAGGCGTTTGTAGTAGTTCAGCATGCCCAGGAACTCTTTGAGCTGGCGCTGGGTTGACGGCTTCGGGAACTGCTGGATGGACTCACACTTTGACTGGAGTGGAGTGATTCCTGCAGAGGTACAGTGTTGCCAAGAAAGCGACCGAAAGGGCACCAACACAGATTGTCGGTTGTCTGGATCCCGGAAGTCTTGCAACGAGTGAAGATCTGCCGGAGATGCTGTTCGGTGTGCTTCAGCGTCAGAACTGGCTATGGAAGGTCGTTCAAATGTAGGCGAAGCAGAAGGGTAGACCTCGCAGGGATCTCGTCCATGAAGGGCTGGAAAGTCTGGGCGGCGTTCCTTAATCCAAATGGCATCCCCGGTATTTTCAAACAAGCCAAACGGGTGATGATGGCTGTCTTCGGGATGTCTGCTGGATTGACGGAATCTGGTGAAACGTCTTGAACGAGGTCGATCCTGGAGAAGATGGTACCAGCCAGAGAGTTGAGAGGAAAACTCTTGGATGTTAGGTACTGGGTATTTGTCCATGACGGTGCGGAAGTTGAGTGCCCCGGTATCTCTACATGGTCTTATGTCGCCGTTCTCTTAGAGAAAGATGTGTAGTGCAGAAGACCAGTTGCTGGAGCTGAGACGGATGATATCTTGACGCAGGAGAGACTCGAACTCGGACCTTGGCTGCTTGGTAACGTTTCTGGAGCTAAACGACGGGCCTTGGCGTAAGTCGGTGGTCCAGTAGTCTCGATGTGGTGCGTGACGTGGTGTTTTTTGCAGGGCCAGTTGCAGAGTAAGGCTGCATGACGTCGGGAAGGACTTCAGCAGTGAAGCATACGGGTTGTCTGCACTGACGGTGGAGATGCGATGCTCTCGCCCGTGGTTATTGCTGCTGAGGTTGCGACAGAAGTTTTTAAAAGGGTCTTGGAGTCGGCGATTCCTGATGTCGACGAGGAGGTCGAAGTGTGTCCAAAAAATTGGCGCCCAAGATGGCTTGTGAGACTTCTCCGACATAGAAGGTCCCCTCGAAGGAACGGCGAAAGGGTTTAGCTCCAGTCGCAGCGTCTGTCGCTTGTACACTGGTATCTTGGTACCGTTGGCGGCGTAGAGGTGCGTGACTGGTGGTAGTGTCTTCTGGCCTGCTGTTGCAGGTAGGACACTGACTTCAGCCCCTGTGTCGATGAGGAACCTGTTCCTGGAGAGTGGATCGTAGACCCTAGAGCAGCGCTGACGCAGCATGGCGAACACTATACGCCTTTAGTGGTCGCCGTTGCTGTTTAAAGTCTTGTCAAAGCTGCATGGTGTGTTGCAAATTTATTGAGTCCTTCCCAAACCTTTGGTGGTAGAAGCAGAAGCCAGACTTGTCTCTTGAGTGGCTAGCAGATCTTGATCGCCGCCCGGGAACGGTAGGGAGTTGTATAACGGCGATGTGAGCGTTCTTCATTGAGCTGATGCTGGATGGCGCTGACTTGTAGTGTAAGTTGAGACACAAGCTTGGCGAGATGCTGAGTGTCCTGTTTTACATCGATGCTTGCGACAGAAGATGAGGTGTCCACGGGAAGAGACGCCATGAAATCTACCGGCAAGCTCGGCAACTTCTTCGGGAGAGAGTATGCTCTTTACACTGAAGAGGTTGCGTTGGATAGTGGGCGACAGACGTTGGTAGAAGAGTTGCTTGAATAGGTCTTGGTCGAAACACGTGTACTTGTCTCCGAGTAACCTCTTCATACGTCTAGCAGGTCTGAAAGCTTCTCGTTGCCAAGCTCTTCCTTCGTCAGAAGCTCCTGAAGACTGGGAGCCACTGTAGATTCCAGGCGGGACAAAATGGGAGACTTGAGGTCTTCGTAAGGAGTCGCAGAGTTGACAGACTGGCCAATGACGTCAGAGACTTGCGAGAGAAAGTTTCGGTGGCAGAAGATCAGTGGCGTGGGAAACTGAGTCAGACTTCAGTGAGCGGGAAGCCTTGAAATTTCATTCCAAGATTGAGAACCACATGGATGGGTCCTGTTTGCAGAAGGAGGTGCACGGAAGCAAACGTTAGCAGTCATGTAGAGCCGTCGTTAGCGGCATGGCGGACTAGTGGCGCTGTTGACGGTGCCGGTGGCGGCGGGCAAAGGGCTGGAGGCAGCGGTTTAGGCAGCAGGAAGCAGCGTCGAGCGGGAGGAGTCAGCAAAGCGGCGGCAGGAGTCGCACGTGGCGGCAGGAGTCCCGCACGCGGCGGCAGGGGCTGCGGCAGGGGCCTGCGCGGAAGGGGCAAACGCCAGGGGCTGCGCGGCAGGGGCAGCGCCAGGGGCTGGGGCGGCAGGGGCAGCGCCAAGGGCAGCCCCGCAGAGGCAGGGGCCAGGGGCTGCGCGGCAGGGGCAGCGCCAGGGCTGGCCGCCGGCAGGGGCAGCGCCAAAGGGGGAGCGCCAGGGGACAGCGCCAGGGGCTGCGCGGCAGGGGCAGCGCCAAGGGCCCGCGCGGCAGTGGGAAATGCCGGTTGCGGTGCTCACCGGAGCGGCAGGGGCGGTGGCAGGGGCCGGCGCCAGCTGCAGCACGGCAGTGGCGAGCTGCGTAGTCCGCTGGTGCAGAGGATTGGCAAGCCCTTGCTACCCTAAGACTGGGTAGCTGGGGGGAGAGGGCTAGCTACACCTACATGGGTAGGTGATAGCTGTCAGCCGCGCCCTCGCCCCAAGCTGGGTGTTCGGTCAAATCCAGGGTTACCAACTAATGCTTTTTTACCGTCATAATGGATATCAAGGAATATAGAGGACAAGGAAGGTGATTCCTGTAGTAAAGTTTCGAAGCCGTGATTTTCACGCCATCTAACCGCAGGATAGTGGTAAAGACAGAGCATGGGAAGCATTAGAGAAAGTACGGAAATCGATGGGTGACTCAAATGCTCATAATATCCCTGCACTTCCTTTATATATTATATATATAATATCCAAAAAATGTATATTTCTTTGAAGGTTATAGGCTATAACTTCAAAGAAATATAAATATTTGGATAGTATCTTTGACAGGAAATAAATTATATAAAGCAAAATATGGTAGTCAAATTTTATTCAAATTTCTACGTACTTTGAGGTTTAGAAAT
The DNA here is from genome assembly GCA_016584305.1 of Chionoecetes opilio. Classification (NCBI taxonomy): domain Eukaryota; kingdom Metazoa; phylum Arthropoda; class Malacostraca; order Decapoda; family Majidae; genus Chionoecetes; species Chionoecetes opilio. Next base: position 20,012 of record JACEEZ010007879.1, on the reverse strand, counting down.
CATGTAAAAACATGATGCAATTCTTGATTATGTAACACAAGCAGCAGAACAGTAAGATCATTACTCTTTTACATGCAGCTACATGATAACAGCAACACCTGCTATTAGACATTGCAATGCATTACAGGAGGTAACACAAGAAGTTAGTTGCATTATACAAGAGATTACAAAAACATCGAACTAATATCATGCATTAATGGCAGCAGTAAAAGACACTGTGATGCATAGCACGAGAAAACACATGAGTTTGTTGCAAAACATGCTGCACCACATGACATAAAACACATCAAGAGTTTTATGTTAGAAAACCTTGACAAATGGTGGGTGGGCAACGTTATTGCTATTACATCATACATGTTGAGAACAAAAAGCAACAAAACAAAAAGCTTTTAGCATACATTACAATGGGCAAAACAGGCAACAAAAGGTATGTAAACGACATACCAATATCGCAAATTTATAAAGCATTAGAGCCACTGCAAGGAAATTAAGTGGAAACCATTACTGAATAACATGCTGTAACAAAACAGCACAAAACCTGTTGTTGTCCTGCAGAGCATGAGGAAAAAAGAGGACAGATACCAAATGCCAAAGTATATGAGGTGAACAATAAACAAACAAATAAAATAAATAAATAAAATGAAATAAATTAAATAAAAAAATTCAAATATATAGAGTAAGCAACATATGTAGCAGTTAGGATGCATTGCAACAAAGTGGAGGAAACATTATATGCAGGGAGAAATAGAAAAGCAAACAGCTAGATACAGTACATGCAGTACCACAGTAGCACAAAGCAGAGGCAGTCTTGCAAGAACACATTATAAAGCAGTGAAAAAATATATAGTAAAATTTAGATGAAACTCTTGTTGACAGCAGGCAAAGAAACTCAACAGTTTACTCGAGGGAAGAGGGAAAAATGAAGGATGGGAAAACACTAAAAAGAAACCTCGGAGGACGAGAGATTAACCAGAAAGTTAAATTGAAGATAGAGGGAAGAGATACTGAGAAGGAGGATGAAATAGAATCATTAATAGAAGGGTACTAGAGTAAAGTAATTAGAAAGGACATGGAAGTTACAGCGAATGGGAAACATTATGATCTTACGATTCTACAGTGACAAGAGAGAAATGGGTGTGAAACAGTACCTAATTGAGCTTGGAGAGGTAGAAAAGGTACTGAAAGTTTTGAAGAACGGCAAAGCTGCAGGGGACAGATGGACCCATTGTGGAGTTTGTTAAATATAGAGAAGAAATGGTTTAAAACAGGCAATATATAACATATGTGACAGTGCTGGAGCAAGCTGCGTGCCACATGACTGGGAAAAAAGAGGCAGAGTGACCCTAATACACATAGGAGGAGGAAAAGATAAGGAGGACATAACCAATTATAGGCCCATAGCTGTCATGAACATACTAGCCAAGGTTTGTGGAATGATTATAAATGAGAAATTGAAATTGTGGATAGAGGAAAACAAGATGCTAGGAGAGGAGCAAAGTGGGTTCAGGAAAGGCAGAGGTGGAATGGAAAATAATATTGGAGTTAGGCAAGGATCTGTCATGTGCCCAACATTATTTAATCTGTATTTAGAGGAACTCATCGTGAAAAATCAGGAAGTCCAGTAAAGGAGTAGCAATTGGAGGAGAGAAGTTAGGATGTCTGGCCTATGCTGATGATGTAGTGCTGATGGCAGAAAGTAAGGATTGAAATGGAGGAGATTCTACACATAACAAACAAGTACGGAAGGGAATGGGACCTGAAGTTTAGTGAAATGAAATGTAAAGTCATGGAGTTTAACAGTGAAGGTAGGAGTCAGTGGGTGCTTCAGAATAATGTCCTAGAAGTAGTAGATAAGTACATATGTATAACTAGGAGTGGAAGTATACAAGGAAGGGATAGGCGGTGAAAAGCAGGGGAAAGTTAATGAAGGCAAGGCAAGGAGGATGATAGGCATGATTATAAATGGTGGTAACAGTCATAATACATATGAGGTAGGCAGGAGTTTATGGAAGGGAGTGGCTGTACCCTATTGTCTGTATGGGTCAGAAGTGACTCAGTAAGGGAAGGAGACATCATGCACTGGTAAAGGCTCAGAAACACAGTAGGCAGATGGGGACTAGGAGCTTGTAGAGAGCACTAATGTAGAGGCCATAAGGGGAGACATGGGATGGAGCACCTTCATGGAAAGGATAATTAAAGGAAAACTGGTGTTCCACAAGAAAATTGAGACTTACTGAAGATAGATGGGCAAAGAAAATATCACAGGAAAATAGATCAAGTACCACCTGGAAGAAGGAACTAGAGATGGAAAAGGAGAGAAATGGAACAAGATGGAGATAAGAGATATCAAAAAGAAAAATGAGAATAATGGGCTAGTTAAATGGCAGGAGGGAATGGCCAGGAAATCAACGTTGCAGTGGTACAGGTGGAAACAGAAACCAGAGGGGGTGACTTGGCATGTAGGAGACTGGGGGAGTAAGTTACTCTATAAAGCAAGAACAGGCACCTTGGAAGTCAACGGAAGGAAAGGGGAACTGGAGAACCAGAATTGTAGCCACAGGGTAGGAGCGAAAAAAACTGTAGAACATGTCATTGTGGAATGCAACAAGTATAGGAGTCAGAGGGAAAGGCTTATAGCGTCAATAGTAACAGTCCTAGGCAGAGAGGAGTGGGACAGGAGACTAGAGCAGAAAGACGGGGCCCTGTGTACGGTGTTAGGGCTGTATGGGGACAGAAAGGAAACTGAAAGTATTGTAAACCTCACCAGTGTTCCTAACGCAGTGCTGGGAGATAAGAACACACAAGAGACAATGAATTAGGATGATAATCAAAGGATTGAAAGCTGATGAAAATGTCTTTCCCAGGTGAAATAAACAAGGGTGTTAACAAGTTTTGTTAACGAAGGAGATGAAGTGGGAAGAGTACCTATGAAGCGATACTAAGCGCCAAGGGTAACAAGGAGAAGAATGATGAGTCCTTTAAAAAAAAATCAAGCACCTCCGGGGCCAGAAAATTTGCAGCCGTCGCTATCAGCTGGTGTGGGTTTCGGAACAGCCTCCTCCCCATTTGCTGTATTCGCATACGCAGCCTGTAGATGGTGTTTCGTTAGGAGGCTTCTTATTGGTGTCCCTGAGAATATGGACAGTGTTACACATTGTCTACATAAGCATAACTTACTAACATAATTATGTACTATAAATGTATATGGATGATTTGTCATATGTCTAGTAATTGAGAAGGAATGAGCTGTGGAGTGGTGATGGCGGTGAAGCACAGAACACTGAAATGGTAAATGATGGACACCTTGAAAAAATGGGCGAGAGTGAGATGACAAGGATATATATGTGTAGAATATATGCTGGGAGTGTGAGAGGATGACCCCCTGATAAATGGGAGGATATAGTGTTGGAGTAGATAGTGTGAGAAAGAGGAAAGATGCAAGAGTGAGACGACTGGTAGATATATGAAATTAAATATCTTTACAAATATAAAAATGCAAAAAAAATATCCGTATGATTTTATAGTCACTTAAAATCTAAAATCATGCATTGTAGAGGAACAGCAAAATAATATTCCTGAAATATTTACGACTTTTGGGGCATTTTGAGACTTGGACATCTGGGACCTTCACTCATGTTTGCTGTTCCACCATCTGTTGAAAAAAGTTTGTTGTTAGTTAAATAGCAATAATTGTAAAAATATTTTCATTATGTTCTGCATATAAATGAGGTGAATTAGCAGTATGGAAGGAAATGTAAGATGGTGAATAGGAAGTGGGTAAAGAAGATGAGGAGGACATGTGAGATATGTATAGTGAGGAGAAAGGTTGTTTGACAGTTTGAGGGATAAGAAAAGAAAATGACAGTATCAATAACAAACAAACACTGGCAACTGGTATTATGCATATTTTAAGAAAGGAAATACTCGATGAGTTTTTACCCTCTACAGCATGTATGTGAGGTGAGGTCACTGGTGCTGCTGGAGGAGGCACCATGGAGGAGGGCAGCAGAGGCTCCTGGCACACACCTGAAAACCACTCATTGTTGATATATTTCTGAGACTGTATACGGAAGTTTGTCGATACAAGGTATAATTACATCTCAGACTATAATTCATAAGTGAGACTAACATCATGCAAAATGTTAACATTATAACGCTCAATACCATCCATTTGCTGTGGCTGTGACTGATGTGGTGGGAGGCTGTGGCTGTGGCTTATGTGGTGGGAGGCTGTGGCTGTGGCTTATGTGGTGGGAGTCTGTGGCTGGTACTGGGGTTTAGGCAGCACTCCAACATCAGTTTCAAAACAATCTGTCAAAACAAAATATCAGTAATAATCCTGTACATAATTAGAACATTGATACTGTACCTGCCAATGCTAAAGCCATATAATTAAGAGAGAGAAAATAAAACCTTTTTCCAATACACTGATAAGGGCTGGAAGCCATTAATAAGAATAAATACACCCTTAATGTAGATGGGTTGATGATAACAATAATGCATTAGTCTGTACAAACCACTGTGTGCCATATATTTTCGTAGTAATGGTAGAGCTGTCCTCCCCTGCTGCCACATCTAGCCCAATCTCCGCTGATGCTAATGGCGCTACAGAAAGATTTGATCAAAATAAATGTTGAGAAGGTAACTACGTGCTTACAATACAAAATTTAAAATATATATATATATATATATATATATATATATATATATATATATATATATATATATAATATATATATATATATTATATATATATATATATATATATATATATATATATATATATATATATATATATATATATATATATATATATTATATATATATATATATATATATATATATATATATATATATATATATATATATATATATATATATTATATATATATATATATAATATATATAATATATATATATATTGTATTTAATCACAACACCAAAGAAGGTTTGTCATGTACGAAACCAACTTTCAACTGAGCTGAGTGTACGAAACGACTATGGTTTCGTATAGGAAAAACATTTTGGAGTACGAATCTAATGGTGTACGAAACAACTTTATACGAACTGACTGCACAACTGACCCCACTCGACAATCTAACCTAACCTCTTAACCAAATGTAACCACACCACCTAGCTGGGGGGCTCCGCACCCCTTGACCCCCGATAATCTAACCTAACTTTCTAAGAGAGGGAGCTCCGTCCCCATCGACCCCCCAGTAACATAACAGTATTTTACCTTAGCCTTAGCTGGATAGCTAGACACTCTCTTGTCGGGGGGCCCCATTCCCCCAAGCTTGTTTTGAGTGAGGTGGGAAGTATAGCATAACTAGAATGATATCGAATATTTACCCGACACACTTGTTATCTGTGTATTCTCGTTCACTACAAGCAAGTGTGGATAAAGGGGTTACACGTGTGCACGGGTACCGTTGATTCGGGCAGCCAGTTGAAACAGGCCGCCTATAGTAGCATGCATACCCAGCAGACAGGGCAGTTTCGCGGTCGTTTTCAGAGACACCGACAGTTTTTTCTTGGCTTACAATAGGGGCTTGTTCTAATGGAGATAGTTTTATTTTGCGCAAACCCATAAAAAAAAAAAAGGTATAATTTGTGGTTAAGGTTAGGTTAGGTTTCATTAAAACCTATAAGGTTATGTTAGGTTTCATTAAAACCTTTAAGGTTAGGTTAGGTTTCATTAAAACCTATAAGGTTAGGTTAGGTTTCATTAAAACCTATACGGTTAGGTTAAGTTTAATTTATTTCATATATTTTTTTATTTTTTTATTTTCCACAAAATAAAACTATCTCCGTTAGAACAAGCACCTTTTGTAGGCCAAGAAAAAATAGTCGGTGTCTCTGAGAACGACCGCGCCACTCTTGTCCAGTATGCATTTAATATAGGCGGCCTGATTCAACTGGCGGCCCGAATCAAATGTATCCCGTGTGCACGATAACGGGCTTATCTAGTTTCTTTTATTTTCGCCAGCACGGTGGCAGCCTTGACTACCTTGAGCCCTTTAGAGTTAGAGACATGCCCAGTGATAGCTTATGAGGCAAGGGAGGGAGCGCTCATAAAGGGTAGCTCTTTTTTAAGGATTATTGGTCACCCTGGATTTTCTCTTATTGGCTCAAATATCCTTTAAAACGACACTTACATACCTTCTAGCAGCTTTGGGGAGCAACTGCAGCCTCACTCCAGGGTGTTTACGTCTCTTCTTGTCACACACACAGTAGCAATAGCGAGAGGCGACGGGCAGCATTCTTGAGTCTGGGGTGTCAGTAGCCATGTGGGCCTTGTGGGCCTGTTTGTTTACACTCCCTATAGAGGCGACGGTGGCGCCATCTAAGCGCCAGCAAGTGCATAGGGCAGGGATTTTCTGCCTACATAAGACTCCACCTTCCTTGTCCTCTATATTCCTTGATGGATATGGTGTTAGCGACACAGACGAGGGTGTGAAGTTCGCCGTAGTGAGTCCGCTAAGGTCACTGGCAAACCGAAGTCTCGGCAGTATTTAGTTCTTTAAGCCTTAACCCTTACCATATATGGGTAGTAATAAGACAATCAATTTTTTCTCTCTTTCTATCTTTATTGTACAAACTTGAACAGTATACACAAAATAGATTTAAAGAAAATACAAGATATACTTGCATATGGAGTGTTTACATTAATAGTTAATATAATGATGTGAAAAGAAACATGTAATAATAAGGAGTAAAATGGTAAAAAGATTGTGTAGTAAGATTGTGTGTAAATACAACAGGTATTTATTAAAATGTGTATGTGTGTGTAAGATGTTATGTTTACGAAAGTAACGCCTCTAAGATCGAGAAACGGGAGAAACTGAAAAACGGAAAACGGGAGTGAGGAGGCACACTGAAGTATAATCGCGCGTGCTGCTACAGTAGTTAGTAGTAGTAGTAGTTAGGAGTAGTAATAGTAGTAGACGTAGTAGTATTAGTAGTAGTATAAGTTAGGAGTAGGAATAGTAGTAGTAGTAGTAGTAGTTAGGGTAAGTAGTAGTAGTAGTAGTAGTAGTAGTAGTAGCAGTAGTAGTAGTAGTAGTAGTAAAAATATGTTTTGAAATAAAATAGAAACAACAATAATAACGATAAGACCGTCAATCATATTATCACTATTACCAAAACATAAATACCTGGGAATTTTATCTTGAAAACTATATAAGAAAATAAAGGTAAGTCACTATTACTAACATCATTCTCATTATTATAAAAAACTACCCATGAAAAATGAGCGAAACTTTTTATAATGAGTTTATCAATTACCATTCATTATTATGTAATACTAAAATCAAACTCTTATTTTAAAGCAAATGGAAAACAAAAAATTTTGGCATGTTAATATTGCATTATCTCGATCATTATCATAAATTTAATCAACTTTATTAAAGTTAATTAATGATAACTTTAATAATAACTTTATTGTCATTATCAGTATCATTATTTTCATCATCATCATTATTAATATCATAACTAATATCAGCATTATTATCACTTTTTTTTAATAACGAACAAAATTTTCGATCAAGCGTAAAAAGGAGAGTGAACGTAGAAGAAAGTGATTGGAAAGACTGAACAAAGAAAGCGGAGAGTAGTGAAAGGAAAAGAGAGGAAGGAGGGAGATAAAGAAGGAAGGAAAGAAGTAGGGAAAGACAGGAGGCCTTCCTCCTTTGTCTATCAGGTGATGAACGCGAGACGTGGAAAAAGAAGCCCCAAATCAAGCCAACCATTAATTTGAACGATCCATTAACTCCCACAGAGAGAGAAGAGAGAGAGGGAGAAGAAAGAGAGAGATGGGGGAGAGAGAAGGGGAAAAGAAAAGAGGGGGAGGGGAGGGGAGAGAGAGAGAAGAGAGAGAGAGAGAGAGAGAGAGAGAGAGAGGAGGGAAGAGGGGGGGAGAGAGAGAGAGAGAGAGAGACGGGGGAGGAGAGAGAGACGAAACAAAAATCTTAAAGCCACTACATTATAGTACAGGATGCTAATGGCAGGTGACAATTCTTTCGGAATATCTAGGAATAAAGCTGCTCCATTAAAACTTGAGTCTGTATATAGTTAGGCCGCAACAGCAGCAGAAGTACCAGCAGGAATGGAAGGTAATGGTGGCAGCAGGCAGTGTGGGGGAAAGCGCGCGGCTTGGCAGACCTCGATAAACTATGAACTTTCGTGACACTCTTGAATTTGGTGGTTGTGGAATCTTTTGTGAAAGTAGTAAGGCGAGTAGGCGATGTTATGGATGGCCGGAGGGATCGGCCCTTTGTGTGTGTGTGTGTGCGTGTGTGTGTGTGTGTGTGCGTGTGTGTGTGTGTGTGTGTGTGTGTGTGTGTGTTCCGAGTGTTGTTCCACTCAAGGTTTCTATTGCTGCTTCTTTTTACAATTCACGGAGGTCTCTCTCTCTCTCTCTCTGTCTCTTTCTTTCTCTCTCTCTCTCTCTCTTTTTCTCTCTCTCTCTCTCTCTCTCTTTTCTCTCTCTCCCCTCTCTCCCCTCTCTCTCTCTCTCTCTCTCCCTGCGAGGGGGGGAGGGGCAAAATCAGGTGTGTTTGTGCGTGTGTCTGCGTGTGTGTGTGTCAATAAATTATTTAGGGTCTTGGAGAGAGAGAGAGAGAGAGAGAGAGAGAGAGAGAGAGGAGAGAGAGAGAGAGAGGAGAGGGGAGAGAGAGAGAGAGGAGTGAGAGAGAGAGGAGAGAGAGAGAGAGAGAGAGAGAGAAGGGCAAAACCAGGTGTGTGTGTGTGGCAAGGAATCCTATAAGCTCCTAGAGGGGGTACGAGGAGGAATAGGCGCAGCAACGAACTGATCATGATCCATAGAGGTTGGACAAAAATTTTTTCAAAGCTTTTCACCTGAAATGTCTTCATTGGTGGTAGGTCTAGTAAACAAAAAAAAACCCACCCGAATCCCCCCATGGGAAACCTCGTTTTGGCCTTAAATCCATGATGGCCGACATTATACAGGCTCAAAAAATTAAATTAACATTGTGGGATTTTATGTCACATACATATTTAATATGAGGGTTCTTACCTAACAATCAAACCCATGGCTATCGTCCGACACCTCATCCTAGCTAATCAAGTAACTAGGATACTTATCAGTGGATAGTGGGTTGAATTACGGCTGTAGGCTTGGATTAATCCTGCAATGGTCTTGTGATCCGATGTGGTCGCCCGTGATGAGGGCCGCCCGTGTATGACAGAGGCGGTGGGCTGGAGACGGTAGTTGTTATCGCGACGTCAATCGGTTATCACACCAGTAACTGACGCGGCAATTGTTATTTCTTGTGTTGCAAAGTCACGTCCTTTGAGTTAACACTATATGTACAATTAAGGATTGTACAAATAAGCACGTCTTATATTAACAATAGATGTTACCCTTTTTCAGGGGCTCGGAGTGTACTTGTACTTGTATTTATACAAGCACGTATTAGATGTTAACTCCTCGGATGCTAGAGTGTACTTGTACTTGTACTTAATCTACAAACACGCCCTGTATTAACAATAGATGTTACTCATGGAGGGCTGGAAGTGTACTGTTCTCCGAGAGTGGGGGGTGAGCCACCGAAAACCAATCCTTAGCCACGTATATTATCCCTGTGGCCTAAAAATCTAATGGGTGGAAAGCCAATGACCGCGCTCCAAATTAAGGTGCTAATTATTTAAGTGAAAATGCTTTTTAACCACTTGGAATATTAATTTATCCTATCCCAGTACTAATCATTTACTTAATTACCTTAATTATTACCTTTTACCATTACAATTATATACGTACAGTATCCCTATACGCGCCCTCCTATTTGAGCGGAAAATAACTCTAACTAGGGGGGGGGGGGGAAAAAACTACCACTCTACCAATTATGAGGGGGTTTGTTTGGTGGATAATTTCCACACTGGTGGCCGGCGGAAAATGAAGGTCCGCTTCTGTGACATCACCCCAGGCCACATAACGCCGAACATTTCAATAGTGGTTTCGGCACTGTGGTCTTTGGCTTTTTTAAATTAATTAGTCTTGATAGAGGTACCAGTGAATATGCTGACATATACATGATGGGGGGGAGAGCTATCTCCTAAATCTGCAGAGAATATAACCCTGCAGGGAATATTAACCTGCAGGGAACTTTAAAACCCTGCAGGGAATATAACCCTGCAGGGAATAGATATAATAGTTCCCCAGTATAGTCATCACCATTGACCTAAAATTTGTTTTTAGGATCTCTTTATCAGCGGGAAGTTAAAGGGGGACCTAGATAGGAGACTATCTAACACTCAGATCTATTAAATTTAATGAGATATTTGGGTAATATTTGACTGCCTGTCTACCATAAATTTATCCAAAAAATTACACCTGATATCGGCTAATATTGTAGCCATTCCGCCATGTAATGAGTTCCTATGATATTCTTCCACCAAAAATTTTAGTAAGATGATGGCGTTTGGGAATTATAGGGGGATGGCAGGTGGTATTTGGAAGACCAGCTTGAAAATTTCGACCTCGAACACCTAATTATGCCCTCATGATCAAGGTACAGACCTAATAATTTGGTCAATTTGTTCCAAATGGCGGCTGGCTGAGGCCAATACTGATATTCTCACGAAATACCTTTTCTGTATTGTTCTGATAAAAAAACTTCAAAGGATCAGAGCTACCCCTTTTTTAACCTTGCAGGGAATATTAACCTTGCAGGGGCTTTACCTTGCAGGAGTATTAACCTTGCAGGGAGTATCAACCTTGCAGGGAGTATCAACCTTGCAGGGAGTATTAAACCCTGCAGGGAGTAGTAACCTTGGCAGGGAGTATCAACCCTGCAAGGAGTATTAACCTGCAGGGAATATTGCTCAATAAGGAAAACCTTTCTATGTTTATCACAGGATCTGGGATCAATTCAGGTTCCCTTTATATCTTCAGATATGTCTGACTGAGTGGAAACCATTTTAGGATTATTATTATACTCTTTCAGCCGGGTTAGGACCTATAAACCATATATCTTCAGATATGTCTGACTGAGTGGACCAATTAGGATTATTATTACACTCTTTCAGCCAGGCCTTTAAACCATAATCCTGTTTTCAATTTGAGGTTATTATCTCCTCGCAAACACATTTTATTAGGATTTTCATTAGTGGCAATATATTCATTATGAACTGGAAAAACCATTTCTCTAAAACCTCACTTATTGGTTGGGGGCAAGAAAGGGGTTTTCCTATTCTGGTAATTAATAGGGTTGTGCTTTGACTAGGAATACTCTCCTGTTCGACTGTATGGGTTTGTGGAGGGGTCTCATTATTACCTTACCCCCAGCACTAGTGAACATTGAGACGTTATGTATTTTGATGACCTTCCTTAGGTAACGCCCAAAATAATGGGCTCCTATTATTAATTGGAAAGGTCCATCAACGTTTTGAAGGTATTACTAACTAGTTTAACACCATTATCCCATCGCATTTCAGCTGTGTCATTTAGTCCATTAACAGTTAAACTAATTCCAATATTATTTACTACTACAGCAGCTACCCTACATTTATATCTTCCCAATTGGACTAGGGGTTGAACTATGTCATAGGTTTGAGCCTCGTTTTGGCGAGAAAACCTGATATGGCAAAATTTTAACTTTATTCATTATCGGTTAGTTGTAAAAATTCAACTATCTCCCTGCTTATGAAGATCTTTGTGCACCACTGTCAAAACATTGTCTTTACTTTGACTGAATGACCATTATGGCTCCATTCAAATCCGCATGGGAACAGCTGCTGAACTACTCTTATTAGTGACTGCCATTTATTTTTTTTTTTTTTTTTTTTTTTTTTTTACATGTGTGCCTATAGCGCCTGTAGGCATTTGTGAACCAGGGCTGGGATGGTAGGCTCTGGAGGTTCACTTGAAGGCTGGTAATGTTGGCCCTCGCCCGTGGTGGCGCAGGCATGATTTTTATAGTGACGCTTGTGAGGCTCTTTCCACCCCCTGTGTCCTCCGTTGCACTCGCAATCGAAGGTAGAGTTGATGGAGCAGGGCATGTGGGTTTTTCTTAGGCCACTCGACGGGGGCAGAAAGGTTTTTGGGTTTCTTCGGGGATCGAACTCGGTCCCGAACGCCAGTCGGAGACACTAACCACTCCGCTACCGCCTCCCCTCGTACTATACTGTAGGGTCTGAGTTATTATCACTGTTAGGACAAAAAAGCGATGTTATGAACAGATTGTTTACTTTCCCTACAAGTTTTTAAAGCTTATAGGGCATGCATTTGAAGCATGTTTCCACAGAGACAGGTTAGGCAAATACCAAGGCGCATTAACCTTTCAACTCTCGTGTAACAATCTGAATATATATTACATGTGGAGGGCGGATGTTCCCCCTCACATAAAAACCACAATTTATTATTCGTACTTCACTAGAAGTAGTCGCCCTGGAACTAGGGATTGTATCTATTATTTGAGTAGGTCTAAGTGGTTTACTTGGTAGGCTGAGAAGTTGAATCGTAATTCAGGCTTTTTTGATTTGCGTAAAAGGTGCAGGATAACTACCCACTAACGGGGATCTTTAAACTCTGAGGGTGGCTGATATAGCTGATTACCTTCAGGCGTAATAATCGTGATCTCCCTGTGGTGGGGTTCTGGCTTAATACCTTGCAAACTTTGGGTTAAAGAAACTTTAGCTGTAGATGGAATATGAGCACACCTCAGTAATCCCTCATATTCAATTACTTTATCGAGATATCTTTGGCATTCGTGTTCATAATTGATAACACATTGTGAAAATGTATTTATCCCCAGCTTGTCTTAATTTAACTTCATATATGCAGTAAGGCGTCTCATATTTTTCCCATTAGTTTTTAGTATTAGCAGACTTGACTTTAAACTATTATATCTATAGGGTTAGTCCCAGCTGCTTCCCTCACACGTATTATATAATCGTGTCAGGCAACCTAATTTAGCCCCCAATTTGCTTTAGTCCCTTCCGTCATTTTTTTAAATTGATTAACTCAAATGAAATTTAAATGAAAAGATTACGTTACTAAAAATAATTATTAGTTGGTAAGTAATTATTATCTCCTAATGGGGGTAGTGCCTACTCGGCCTAACAAGACGTGAAGCAGGCGTATATAATTGCAACCACCACCAAACTACTACAACTAGCTAGTACACGCAACCTCTGATGCTATCTACTACCACAGGGTGATGGCATAGGTTTAGTTGAACCCGCTGAGTCTTCTTGACGCCACGAAATACCCCGCCTCCAGCCTCAAAAACCAGCGGTTGTGATAGGCTCATAACTACCTTTACAATTAACGACCACCTTGAATCACATGAACATCAATATTCCTCTACTCGGGGCCACCAATTGTAGAAATTTATGCTACAAACATATTTAATATGAGGGTTCTTACCCAACAATCAAACCCATGGCTATCTCCCGACACCTCATCCTAGCTAATCAAGTAACTAGGATACTTATCGGTGGATAGTGGGGTTGAATTACGGCTGTAGGCTTTGATTAATACTGCCCAAAGGTTTGTGATCTTATCGTCGCCCGTGATCAGGGCCGCCCGTATATGAAAGAGGCGGTGTGCTGGAGATGGTAGTTTTTATCGAGACGTCAATCGGTTATCACACCAGTAACTTGACGCGGCAATTGTTATTCTTGTGTTGCTAAGTCACGTCCTTGAGTTTAAAACTATATGTACAATTAAGGTATGTACAAATAAGCACGTCTATATTAAAAATAGATGTTATCCTTTCAGGGGGGTCGGAGTGTACTTGTACTTTTTTTATACAAGCCGTATTAGATGTTAACTCCTCGGATGTCTAGAGTGTACTTGTACTTTTTACTTATAAATCTACAAGCACGTCTGTATTAAAAATAGATGTTACTCCGGGAGGGACTGGAAGTGTACTGATTCTCCGAGAGTTGGCGGTGAGCCACCGCTACCAATCCTTAGCCACGTATATTATTCCCTGTGGCCTAGAATCTAAATGGGCGGCAGCCAATGACCGCGCTCCAAATTAAAGGGGCTAATTATTTAAGTGCAATGCTTATTAACCACTGGGGAAAATTAATTTATCCCATCCCATTTCTAATCATTTACTTAAATAATCTTAATTATTACCCATTACCATTACAATTATATCATATCCCTATACCGCCCTCCTATTATGAGCGGAAAATACCTCTCACTAGGGGGGGGGGGAAACAAACTACCACTCCACCAATTATGAGAGGGTGTTTGTGGATAATTTCCACAAACATATTGTTAAATAAATGACATTTGAAGACGTTTAAAGGGACCATTTGCAACTAATTCTAGGGGGACTCCCATTCGTTTGGTGATATTTTTGGAACCATTAGAGGTCCCGATTATGTGTTTAAAGGGCAAGAACTTATCAAATTTGATCAAAATTTGGTCTCCAAGGTCACCAAATGACGCATATTAGTTCGGAAAATCGCTCAGTGTGGCATCTTCACCTTCGATCACATTAATTTGACTGTATTTAAAAATGTAATCCTCTCCATGGTATGTTTCAATCTAATCAGTATATTTTATTTTTGTTTCAGATAGGACCGTAATGGCAGTGTGCAGTCAGGATGCTATTTGTGTACTGTGCGAGGAGAATATAACATTCACTGTCAAGGATTTTGCATGTGTCAGTCGCAAAGGCCCTGCTGCAATCAATGATTTCAGTGTCAAATACAATGAACTAAAAACCCGTAAAGACTATCCCGATTCAAGTATTTGACGACAATGAGAAGCAGTAGTGGGTGAGAGATGTCGTAAGGCTCACCCCTAATACCAGGCGATATGAGCAAATGCGCAAACGTAAACATGACTGTGACTCTTTCCCCAGCACACAAACTCAGATTGATTGTCAAACAAATTTTGTTTCCATACGACTGCTATCTCTGTGGAGAGTCGGTTGATCAAGAAACAGATCAAACGACATCCAAACAACAATGATTATGAATTCAGTCGGGTCATGCTGCTCCAGGTGAAAGCGACGATTACAAGAAGATGTGCAGAACGTCGTGCAAGCAAAGTAGATGAGTGGGTCGATGCTATATCGCATAGACTCTCATGCATCAACGATTGCCTGAAAAGGGGGCATTTACCATCGTAGATGCTACCAATACTTCATGCGCCTCGTAATTTGAAATTGGATGCACCTCTACTACCACTGATGGAGCGCTTCCTAAGAAGCGAGGACGTCCAAGCAGTTGTTTAGGAGAAGAAATCGGCCTTCTTGCATGTCATTGAATACCTGGAAAACAACGATGCGAGAAAAGTCACTTTAGATGCACTAAAAAGAAATCATGGAGAAGGAAGCTAGCTTGGGGGTGGTGAAGTGTGCATCACTAGGACGGTGTGCATCACTACGTTGAAAAAAAAATGGATCCTGCCTCTCGGAAAGTCTCCTCTTTCCCGCACGCCTTCAGTGGGTGTGATACCACATCAAAACCATATAGAATCGGCAAAGTGACTGTTCTCACGAAGTATGCAGCACTGAACAAGTCAGCCACCGTTTTTATGTCTCCGTCTTCATCGAAACAGGACTTCGAACCCGGCAGGAGAAGATGCCATGCGGAGATATATGGGTGCACTACATCACTAAGCCTCAAACACAGCAAGGGTGACGAAGTTCTATTGAAAGGGAGCTACATCTACACAATATGTCTCTCCAGAAAAGATCCCCCCAACGAATGACGCAGCCACCTTGCATAGCCATCGGACTTATCACCAAAATGCAGGGATGGCGTGGCAACGAATCGCCTCTGAAGTTTGGGGTTGGAAAGCCACTCCCGGTGGGCTTGTGGGCCCATCAGGATGACTCAGCCAGCAGCACCAGAGCGACTGCTTAAGATAATTCGGTGCAATTGTGGTGGTCAGTGTGACAAGAAAACATGCACCTGTCGCAAGAATGAACTACAGTGTACACCAGCTTGTGGCCAATGCAGGGGAATCACATGCATGAATGTACTACAGGTGGAGATTCAGGATGATGATGACCTGGATGTAGATCTGAATAATACGATGGATTGATATTGCAATGTGACCTTGAATTATTATCACCCGTACAATATGATTTATATGATCAGGAATAATGAGCTTTGTTGTTAGACACTTTAACACGAGGTTCAAAATAATTTAACTGCAATGTCACAAAATCTGTTTTTATTCTTATTATTTGGTTAAATTTGGCTATGATTATGAGCTCGATGCCGATGTCACAAATAAATGAATGGACATCTTGAAAGAGTGAGTTGAAAATGATACATCCAATGTACTTTTGAGTCGATATGCATCATTTTGATCAAATTCAGGGTCAAATTAGGATCAAATTTGACTTTGACCTTGAATTTATCACATGATCTAGATATCCACTCACCTCAAAACTATTGCTAAATTAATGAGCATCTTAACAACCAATATATTTCATCAATAAATAAAATTTTGGTATAACTCAGGATACAATTTCGGTCAATTTTAACTTTAACCTTGACCTTGACACATGACCTTGATATCTAACGATCTTATAACTATCACTAAACGAATAAAGGTCCTGAAATTAGTTGAAAATGACACATTAAAAGTGTTTCTATGTTGTTTCTTTACAAAATTTGGTCCATTCTAAGTTTAGCACCCATACAATGTCAGCCATCTTGGAGTTGAGGCCAAAAAGAGGTTTCCCATGAGTAGATTCGGGTGGGGTCTTTATTCTGATAAGGCACATCACCAATGAAGTAATTTCAGGTGAAAAAGTTTTGATAACATTTTTGTCCAACCTAAATCGTTCATTGCTTAGACTAGAAAGGGGTGTATGGGACAGCGTGGGTGGCGGGGGGGGCCTGTCCCCTAAGGTCCCGGGGGTGCAATCCAACCCCACAACAAGGGCATTAGTGAGGGGGGTCCCGGGCGAGGGGTGTTTGGAAGGTGGTAATGGAGGAACGGTCTGGCTGTTTGGGGGTCTCCCTACTGACATGGCATAGCACCCTTATATACGCATATACTTTCCTATTACCTATCTTTAGATACCTGCCTGCCAAGACAGTGATGTATCTTATCAACCTACCTCACTTGATCTACCTACCCATCTACCCACCCAGACTTTAAATGTACCTACTCAACCTAACTCACTGTATGTACCTACCTACCTATCTAGACTTAAATTTTATGTCATCAACCTACCTCACTTTACCTTAAACCACCTACCTCCCATCTACCCAGCAACATACCTAGACTTAAATGTATCTACTGAATCTACCCCACTTTATCTATTATATATACCCACCTTTACCTACCCATACTGAAATGTATCTACTCAATCTACCTCACCTTATGTACCTACCTGTCCTGCGTTCCATATTTAGGTCATCAAATCCACCTGTTGTAACGCGGCTTTTTTTCCCTCGTGTTCCTCCACGGCTATTTATGAAGATTTTCATGTTGGTAAATAATACAACATTGTCCTTTTTTTAACATGCCAAAAGTTCACACACAAATTGTAAAAAGCCCGCTAGCTGCCCTATAAAGTAGACACTAAACAGTATATGAGATGTCTAGTTAACTTCCCTTTTATATATGCATGTTATTTTTATTTGCATTGTTGTAACCAGTATTCAAATCATACATAAGATGCGTATTACAGCTTCAGGTATACGTAGCTATCAAGGTTTATACAGAATACTACAAATACACTTGCAGCTCAAGCAATATATAGGAAGTGTTTACAAGTTACCCTACACACCCTTCCCCTTACAGCCCAATCAGCGATAAGATTAAATAGAGTAACAATACACTTAACTGGAATGCAAAATATATTATCTCGTGGAAACACACCACACACACACACAAAAAAAAAAAAAAAAAAAAATGTACACCAAGATCATACAGCTCATCGCCTCTCCTTACGGTGTGTACATCACATATTTACCTATTCCTGTACCATTAGTACAGTGTGCTTAACCAAAGGGCGGGAGGGAAAGGAGGGTAGGAGGAACCGTCCCTATATAAGGTTAATTCCGCCACACAAAACACGCCTATGATTCAACACGTTCATCCTTCACGCCGCGTAATGGCTGCCTCTCTGACCCTGTGACCGCTATACCTGGCCACGACCCTCCTGACGGGGGGAGGAGGGTAGGATGGAGGGTAGGATGGCAGGGCAGCAGGCGACCATTTTTCCCGTCTGTCCGTACGACCCTCCTATTGTGTGAGTGACACTCACTCCTCATGAGTGAGCTGCCAGGATCCCCACGACACACTCTGGTATATACCTTCCCTGCGAGGCTGCGATCACGTCTTTACTACGTATCTACACCGTTGTTGCCGCTTCCAGGAAGATATACAGCCCTCCAGCGTCCCTTTCCCCTCTCTGTGTTCCGTTCCCCCTCGACGCTGGTTCCCAAGGGTTACGTCGTACATCCCACCCCAATGCACCCCATCCACACCGCCCGTTTTCTTTCTTCTTCAGCGACGGGACCTTCTATAGTCTCCTTGAATGTGTCGCATAAACATAATGTCCTGCCTCTTAACGTCCACCGCGCCAACGAGAGATAATCCTGAAATGAGGTTTAATGTCCTGATAAAAGTCTTGAAGGCGAGTAATGTAACTACCTCTATCGAACCCCTGAATCCCTTAAGGTGCCATTTACTCCCCTATAACGCGACGTAAAAATTGCTTACCCCCATCCAAAAACGACAAACGTCGCTTACCTGAACTACCTGCCTGCCTGCCTGCCTGCCTGCCTGCTGCTTTCCCGGCTGTTGCCCTGAACTAATAGTGTTCCAAGCTGTTCCATTTGTCTCCGTCTGCATTCTTTTCCGTCTCGGGGATAAGAAAAAACATGAATCCTGTATGGAATTGTGCTGAAGCGGAGGTTTGGAGAGCGTGAGGCAGTCCATTATCAGGGAGAGGAAGGAAAGAGAAGAGGGAAGGCAGAAAGGTATTCAGTGGAACGGAGATGAATAATGGAGGGCAAAAATAAGGGGATATGAAGAGAAAGGAACAATCTATACCAGAGAAATAGAAGATAGGGAAATGCAAAAGAAGAAGCAGATAGACGAAGGAAAGGGCTGAGAAGGAAAGGCGAGAAAAAACAATAAGAGCAAGGAGTTCAATGGTGGAAACGATGGGAAATACATACTTGTGGGAAGATAAGAGGGATGAAAGAAAATATAAATATGAAAACGATGAGTGGAGGAGAGGAAAGAATGGAAGGAGGTGTGGGATAGTTTAGTTAGCAGGTGCAGCCCGGCAACCCTGTGCCGGCAGCACGCCACCTGGCAACCTTTAGTGGTAGCCACTGGGGCAGTCAGTCACACCCATCGCCTTGAGGCTTGTAAAGGCGTTCCCTATTGTTCTCACTGTAATTTGTACTGCTACCACTAGAATAGAACCTATTTAAAGTAACTTGTGTTTATGTGATCCCACTGGACTTAGACTGGTCACGTACACAACGAACATGGCACAGTAGGTCACTAGTGAAAAAGTGAAGGACAGTTTTTATGGGAAACCAAACGCCATTTAGTACAGCCATTGTGTGTGCCTCAGCTTCGCGCCACACCTAGCCCGCAGCACTGGAATTTCTGCTTCCCTGTGGATTCACGGTGCTAGGAACTACAGTGCTACTCGTGTGTGTACAGTGTCGTGTGTTACGCTTTTGTGCAGTACAGAGCGGCTACGTTTTGAGTTGGTCATTTCCCCCCTGTTGGCCTCCCGGTATTACGGAGCGCCGAGCGTCTGACCCTCTCCTCTCAGTAGCCACCGGCTCACTGTCTTGTCGGTCCTGAAACGCACAGCGACCCAGCTGCCGCTGCCATCCGCCACTGCCACCCGTATATAACCACACTGACACCTACGCACAAGTTCTGAACATTCGTGACTCGTGTCGCTGTATTTTTCATGTACATCCGATTCGAGCTGTTGAAGCGTTGAATTAGTACTTAGAAAATACTGTGTACACCCATTCACCATGACCGGAACGAGGAAGAAAACGAATCTACCAATAATCCCCAA
>JACEEZ010007877.1:0-15040 GCA_016584305.1 Chionoecetes opilio | reverse complement strand
TGCATTTATTTGATTCCAAATTTTGTCTGATGTCCAAATACCCTATCGATTCTCTCCAACAAGACTTCATAACTGGGTGCCATCAGGATGATATCATCCAGATAATTTTGAGCCAGTTCTCTTTCAGTAAAGGTGTTAAAACTTGAGCTAATTTGCGAGAGAAAACTGCCGCGCTGCAATTCAATCCAAAGGGAAGTCTTTTAAACCTACATAAGGATATTCCTTCACTAAAAGTTGTTAGATCTCTATTACTCACATCCAACAGTGCTTGATAATATGTATCTTTCATATTTAGAGTAGCATAATATTCATAGCCCGCTACGGACTCTACTAGTTCTTCTAATTGTGCTAGGGGGTGTATATCAATGGTTAAATGTTGATTCACTTGTTCCTATAATCCAGACACATTCTCTTTCCCCATTCGGCTTGTTAACCAGTACTATAGGACTTAACTACGCAGCTATGGAGTGATCTATTATGTCTTTATCTTCCATTTCCATCAGCATTTTAGCTATTAAATCCTTGGCGTTCTCTCGGATACTATATGTGACGCCTCTTACGGTGTTGGATCTAATACCTGAATGTGAGCTGGTTCAGTTTTTATGGTGCCTAGCTCTTCTTCTTCTAAGATGAATAATTTATGGTGTTGTTTTGTCATGGATAAAATATGGTGTTTCTCCTACCCACTTAGGTGTTTCCAATCTCTCCTTTCCAGAATAGCCTATATTCGTTCCTGCCGAGTACCACTACCTTTGCTAGCATCAATGTCGGGTAACATAGCGTTACTCATTCTAGTGGTTAGACAGCGTGGTCCTTCCGTAACCTGCTGCTCTTGAATTTCTTCTGAGTTTACTACTTCATACCTGGCAAAAAAGGTACCATAACGTAACTTCAACTGTCCATTACTATTATTAACTATTGGTAGAAAGATGGTCCTTTCTTTAGTAACCTTGATACATATAGGAACTAAAGTTTGTACCTGTCTTTTTCTGGGGTCAACCATGAGAATGGTTCCCTCTACCTCATCCACTGTAATTCTAACCATCTAGTTCTTTCTTGTCTTATGGACACGCTTTGCTGTATTCGTATATTTATAAGTCGTTATATTTGTAGAGACTTATTTGGGCTGAGTTAAATTTGTACGCCCAGTTTTGTACACATTTATCTAAAGTCTATCTAAGGACATAGAATATTTACAACCAGTTATGTAGTGACACCAGTCAGGGAGTCTCGGAGGAGCGCTTGAGAGGTGCGTCCTGGTAGCGTGAAGATCCGAGATGTTTTCCTCGCCTCAGCCGGCTTCTGATGCCTTCTCTCCTCCGTTACGAAGTTCGTTGAACCTAGCATACTGCTGATACCTAGACATTTGTCCTGTGACCTACTTGGTTTGAGCTAAGAGAATGCAGGTGTTCATGGGTCTCACGTGTAACATAGTAGGAAACATATACATATAATTATATATACTTTCCATATATTATATAATTATATGTTTTAAGATGTTCCTAAAAATATAATGATTCTTTTGATGTAGGTATATGAAATATCCTGTATGGAAGTTATAATAGGTGCCACACTTGCTTGATAACAGTTGCAATGCAATAGTAATAGCTATGCAAGTTATTATACATGTTAGAAGTGATAACTGACTGACATTGCTCGGCCGCTATATAATTTGTCCTAAAATTTTGGCAAATAGAATTAGCTAGGGAATAAAAGTGGTAAAAGAAACTGTACACCTAAAAAAGGCTAAATACATTCATTCAATTTTCAAGACCAAGGTCCAGGTGTTTGGAGACTTACTAGATGAAGCAGTACAGTCTGTTCATGCGTGTGGCGAGGACATTGAGATCTTGGAAAGTTATACATACTTGGTAGCGCAGTCCATATGACGGCGGGTCACGGCAAGAAGTCTTACGGCGGCTTGGCATAGCCCACGGTGTTATGGACTCACTCAGCGGGAGTATTTGGCATGGTCGGTACCTGTGCAGAAGGACAAAGATCCGATCTTCAAGTCGCTTGTGATCCCTGTCTTACTCTATGGTTGTGAGACATGGACACTAAATAGTGACTTGAAGAGACGAATCAATGCCTTTGGTAATAAGTGTCTTCGCAGAATCATGGGGTATCGCTGGGATGATTACGTGTCAAATCAGCGATTGCACCGTGAGACTGAATCGAGCCTATTACCTGCATAGTCCGTCAGCGCCAACTTCGCTATATGGGCATGTGGCACGCTACCCTGAAACCGATCCTTCCCATCGGGTTGTATCTGTAAGAGACAATCCGGCGTGGAGGAGGCCGAGGGGGCGCCAACAAGGCTCGTGGCTGGGGCAAGTTGATGTTTCTTGTCGAGAGCTGCTTGGTATGGGAAAGGAGCCTGCATGGGAACTCGCGCGTGGTGACCCCCGGGAGTGGCGTCGTAGGGTAGGCGAGGCGACGCGCCCCCCGGCGTATGCCCCCAATGATTGATTGATTGATTGGAATTGGAAATGGCAATGTAGGTTAAAATAGCACTATAATACTTCTAACGTTGTGCTTGTCCTTAAATGAGGTGTTAATGTGAATAACAGTGTGTGTAACATGAAATGTATATATCTGCTGACCTCAAGAAATGTATGATATTACTTAGCTGTTAGCTACTAGCAGTGGTGTATGAATAGGTGAGGTCCCGGTGAGGGAAGGATGAACACAGCGTGGATGAGTGCCTGGATGTCGGATGTACAGTCGCCGGAGATACACATTCTGTCAAATAAGTCATATAAGAAAAAAAAATAATAACATATGAATACACAAATAAGAAATATGAATAAAATACTCAGACATTTGTGTGGTGTGTCGCGTGCTCAAGGCCGTAGAGTGGACGGGTGGTGGCTGTAGGTAGTGACACCGTGTTAGAGTAGTGTCTCGTCAGCATCCCTGTGAGGGCGGTAGGGTGGTGGTCTGTGTCAGCGGAATGCTACTCGAAGGCAGGCGGTGGTGTGGGCTGGTTGCTGTGTTGCTGTGTAGCGGAAGAGTAATCGGTGTTGCGCTGGCCCATGACGAGATGATCTGTGTTGCGTATCGGAGCTGCTACGTTGTGCCATGGCGAGATGCAGTGTTGTAGACGTGTAGTTGGGTTCAGACCCATGTAGAACGTTGATATCTTGAATAGTAGGGGGTGAGGCGATGATTGTCTGGCAGCGGGGTTGGTGGTGTAGTGGAGTACGTCGCTGTTGACCTTGTGACCCGCGGCGGAATGTGATGAGCCAGTTGATTGAAGTGTGTCTGCCTCTTTCTCCCTCTTGTAAATGATGTTGATGTACGTTTTGCTGTAGACTTGCAGTACGTTGCTGGCTGGCTTTTGTTACGGTAGTTACGGCTGGATACGATAAAATCTTGGTTGGCTTGCTGTGCTGGCTGGTTTTGGTTGTGGTAATGGTTGTTACTGGCTGGTATTGGTTGTGATAGCGCCGGAGAACGTTGCAGGAAGCAGTATAGCGTAAGTAGTAGTAGTTGCTTCTGTAGATCTGCGTAATCTTAGTAGACGTGGAACTGCTGTAGAATGGCCGGAGTTTAATAAACTCTTGTAGAGGCTTATAGTGTTGCTTGTAGACTGCGTAGGGTATCTTAACACTGCGTTATGGTGTTATAAGACTGATAAAATCAGTCACCACTGCTTCACACCAATTATAATCGCGGTGTAAAAATGCCCACCGCATTGCCACCAATTATAAGTCGTGTATATTTGTAGAGACTTATTTGTGCTGAGTTAAATATGTACGTCCAGTTTTGTACACATTTATTTAAAGTCCATCTAAAGAACATAGAATATTTACAACCAGTTATGTAGTGACACCAGTCAGGGAGTCTCAGAGGAGCGCTTGAGAGGTGCGTCCTGGTAGCGTGAAGATCCGAGATGTTCTCCTCGCCTCACCCGCTTCTGATGCTTCTCTCCTCCGTTACGAAGTTCGTTGAACCTAACATACTGCTGATAGCTATACATTTGTCCTGTGACCTACTTGGTTCGAGCTAAGAGAATGCAAGGTGTTCATGGGTCTCACGGTGAAACATAGCAGGAAGATATACATATATTATATATACATTACATATATATATATATATATATATATATATATATATATATATATATATATATTATATATATATATATATATATATTATATATATATATATATATATATAATATATATATATATATATAATTATATGCTTAAGATGTCCCTAAAAATATGCTGATTCTTTTGATGTTAAGATGAATTTACATGAAATATCCTGTATGGAATTTATAATACGTGCCACACTTGCTTGGTAACAGTTGCAATTCAATAGTAATAGCTATGCAAGTTTAGTATATATGTTAGAAGTGATAACTGACTGACATATTGCGGCTTGATTTAGAAACTTCATCTCGCACTCCATGTTCTTAACTGCTCTTATTGTGCCGTATTGGTGTTCAAAAAAATTCAAGGGGTAAGTTAGGTTTAGCCTACATGACTATATTTTCGTTTGAAATTTTTTGTTATTTCTTCGCGTCCTATTATATTCATCCCTACCAGAGCTTGGTGGATAAATACTGGTCTGGAACTACTAACATTATTACTTCCACTGTCCTAGCTGTTCCTATGGTTACTTTTACTTTCACTTGACCTAAAATTATCAAATCCTTGCCGGGTTATGCCTGTCAAACTAGGGATGTTACTGTGGGTTTTTATCTTAAGTTGTAAGTTTAAAGCTGCGCTTATCTTTATAAGTGAATATTAGCTTCCGTGTCTAGTAAATTTCCCGTGACGTGATCATTGATGGCTAAGGGGGTTTTTGGGGGGATCCATTTTACTAGTCACCTGGAGAACACTTTCCTCCCAGGACAACTCGGACTGCTCTCCTACATCCTACTCCCCAAACATCAAAGCAGCGTTGCTACTTGGCTTCCTCGACAGTCTGCGGCTGAGTGGTTGTTCATTTTACAGTATGGACAAAACGTCTGGAATTCCTTCTCCAATCTAAACCATTTTATCTTCTGACCTCTACCTACGTCAAACCTTGTAATTTCCTCTCCATTCCTTCCATCTATGCTCGCATTTTCTCTTACTTAAATCTGACTGTTTCATCCCTTACTGGAAGGAGTACTCTGGGAGGGGGTGTTATCTCTGATAGCTGCGTGTTCTTTTTTACTGCATATTTTCCCATCTGTGTCTCTTCCGATGGCTATTGCCCTCTCGGTCTCCACTCTCTCTATAAATTTTCTGAATGGGATTTCGTCACCCATGAAAAACTCTAACTTCTCCCTACTTTGACTTGGTAATCCTCTCATCATTTTTTGTTTTGATGTTTTTTGTCCCTGCGGGGAATATCTTTTGAATGTTTTGATTTTGTTTCTAATATTGCGTATTTACATTTTAAGTGTAGTTGCGAATCTTGAGGATCTTCCAGCCAATCATACTTGACCACCGAAATGCTTTTAAGGATCCTGTCGATATTATTGTCTGTTAGTTTTTGGGTAAAACAATAAGTTATTTAAGTCCACGTTTTGAAATTGACTTTGCTTAAGGTATTCTGTATTATAATGCTAAGGGCGGTCCACTCTTGCCATGAGGATCCTCTTTCTTTCCTCGAATCCCTTGAACACTCTCTACTTGGGAAACGAAAACTTTCAATCTTCCTTCTGCTTCGATTCCTTGCAATCACTGAGGTTCAGCATCCGTATATCTCTAGGCTTTACCAAAGACCTCATCGGTCTACTGACACATTCTCCCCCTCCCTTATTTTTCATCAATAACTCAAGAGCTATTTTTGTTCTTTTCCCCTTCTTGTTTTAATTGAATCATCCTATCTAACCGCTCGTATTGTTCTGGGCTGATACTGTCCCTTTCCCTTTGGGGGTCACTACTTCCTCCTTCCTAATCTTTCTATCCAAACCCTCTGCTCCATTCTCCGAAAAATGAATCAACTCCTCCATCTTGTTAATTAATTTGTTTTTGTTTAAAAAGAACTACTATTTGGTCTAGTGTTGGGCTTTAAGGTGGCTAATATAGCCACGACAACCCGCAGAAATTGACTACTTGCCGGGGGGTCTATAAAACCTCAACACTAACATGCACTGTTCTTACTATCTGACTATGGTGGGTACCCCGGGTCTCCTAAAGCCTGCACTGCAGCCCATGTACGGTAGTTGTGCAAGAAATTTCTTTACGAGTTTCTGACTTTTAAGGCTCCTGCCGTCCCCGTTAAAGTGCACCCATCAGGGGATAGGTCTTGTTCATATGGTTTGGAGTTAAAGCTTAATTTCCTATACTGGCGTTAGTTTATTGCACAATTTGTTATCTACTGCTTAGATATTTTTATCGTAGGTTTCTTGCTCAAATCTTCCAGCATAAAGGTCTGTTATGATCATGGGCTCTATCAGGCAAATCCTTATCTCACAGTGGCACGCTGCCTGTAAAGGGTTCTATTACCTTCCTAATATCTGCCACTATGTCTCCAACCTTACTGCCTTCTTTGATGTCATTACTGCCTAACCTTAGGATGACTAACTCTAACTCTTTCTGCAAGACTCCATTCAATCTTCATCTGGAAAAAAAGTTTTAATCTTTCCTCCTGGTGCCCTATAACATCTACCGTTACGTTAGGATCCCTCTACTTCCACGGTCTGAGGAACCTGACTATGATACCAACTAGAGCTACCTGTACTGGATGTGATCACTGAGCACTGGCACATGAAGAAAAAAAAAATAATTAGTTAGCACTCGGGAAAGAGGAAAACAAATGAAATGAATCCCTCACCAGCTGCCACCAACTTTGTAATGCCACTTGCTGTTTTTTTTAAGGCTCAAAAAGCCGGAAATTCGCGCCACCACCCACTTATGAAAAAAAAAAAAAAAACCGAAAAATTGGGGGTAACTGAATGAATGGACGCCCCTTAACGGGGGATTCTTTATAATTTCTGTTTTTAAGTAATCCTCACCCTCGAGGGTTCCCCCATAATCACAAAAGGGTTTTAAAACGGTAAAAAATAAAAAAATCTCCTTGGGTTTACATAACAAAAAATCACTTAATCACTGTCCTGGGTATTACCTACCTTCCCTAACTGTACAGTAATAGTCATGGCCTTAGCTCTTAGCGTTATCCTGGGCGATCCAACATTTTGCGCAACACCCCCGGGTTTCCCCACCCCCCTTTTTCAGTGCCTATCCACGCTGCCATGTCCAGGGCTTTAATGGGCCCCCTTCCTAAGGCCCCCCGTCTCTACTCCGTTACCTCCTAAAACCCTGTATGAACAGTAGAATTCAAGTTATCAAAAACAAACAATTTACAGGAAATCCTTTTAATCGGAGTCAACCATACCTTTTTAGGGTTACCCGGGGAAAGAATTTCCCCCCGACCAGTCGCCAGCAAGGTCGAGAAGAGAGAGAGAGAGAGAGAGAGAGAGAGAGAGGAGAGGAGAGAGAGAAGAGAGAGAGAGAGAGAAGAAAGAAAAAGAGAAGAGAAAGAGAAAGAGAGAGAGAGAGAGAGAGAGAGAGAGAGAGAGAGAGAGAGAGAGAGAGAGGAGAGAGAGAGAAGAGAGAGAGAGGAGAAAAGAGAGAGAGAAGGGGAGAGAGAGAAGAGAGAGAGAGAGAGAGAGTATACCTGCTCCTTTCCTCCCCTTGCCCAAAATATCGTCGTGACGTTCAAGTTCAAGTTCAAGTTCAATATTTATTGCCAGTTTAATTACATTACATAAGGAAACTACAACAATCAATCAATCATTGGGGGCATACGCCGGGGGCGCGTCCCCTCGCCCACCCTACGACGCCACCCCCGGGGGGTCACCACGCGCGATTTCCCCATGCAGGCTCCTTTCCCATACAAGCACTCTCGACAAAAAAACATCAACTTGCCCAGCCACGAGCCTTGGGGGCGCCCCCTTGGCCTCCTCCACCCCGGGATTGTCTCTTACAGATACAACCCGATGGGAAGGATCGGTTTCGGGGTTTAGCGTGCCACATCACATGCCCATATAGCCGAAGTTGGCGCTGACGGACTATGCAGTATAGGCCTCGATTCAGTCTCACGGTGCAATCGCTGTTTTTGGACACGTAAATCATCCCAGCGATACCCCATGATTCTGCGAAGACACTTATTTACCAAAGGCACGATTCGTCTCTTCAAGTCACTATTTAGTGTCCATGCCCTCACAACCATAGAGAAGACAGGATCACAAGCGACTTGAAGATCCGGATCTTTGTCCTCCTGCACAGGTACCGACAACGCCAAATACCCCCGCTAAAGGAGTCCATAACCCGGGGCTATGCCAATCCGCCGTAAGGCTTCTTGAAGTGACCCGCCGTCATTATGGACTCGCTACCAAGGTATGTAAAACTTTCAAAATCTCAAAGTCCTCGCCACAAGCATGAACAGACTGTACTGCTTCATCTAGTAAGTCTCCAAACACCTGGACCTTGGTCTTGAGCCAGGAGACCTCAAGTCCCAAAGGCTTTGCCTCCTCGTGCAGCGCCTCGAGAGCCATCACCAGGCCCTCCACGACTCAGAAAAGATTATGCATCATCGGCAAAAAAAGACAGTGATTTGGTTTGCCGCGGTTTCTCCACAATCACTTAATCTAAAACCCTTGTCCAATCCCCCTCCATAAAGCGTTGAAAAGTGATGGGGCAAGGACGACCCTTGCCTCACTCCTGTATTCACGGGAAAAAACGGAACACCTGCCCCCACTTCACAGCACCTCAGTCCCCAGAATCAGACCATTTAAAACCCAAATTCCCCCTTGCAGGAACCCTCGAAGTCGCAAAGATCCCAAGTGACTCACATTCACTGATAAAACGCCTTCTGAGATAAAACAAGGCTGCAAGCACCCCCTGTCGAAACTCAGTGGGCGTTTTAAAAACACTAATGCATTAATTAAAAATGGCACGGTCTGCCGACCCAAAGCCCCGGGCAGAAAAAAATAATTTATAAAAGAAAATTTCATAGGCATAGGAACGTGGGAGGCAAAGGGAATAATATTACACAAGTACGCCCGAACGCAATGCACGTACGCACGCACACACACCACGCCACACACAACACAAAACCAACACAAAAAAAACAAACGAACAATCAAAAAACACCTCGTACAAACCAATTAAACAATTTTTCCTTACTTTCATTAAACTTTTTAGAAAAAATACCTTTACATCTACACTTTTGCACAGTGCACACCCCCCACACATACACAGCTCAAACACCGCATAACACATTACATTCGTACTCATACTGATATTTATAGATTGAAGTGTATCAAAATATTTTCTTTTAAAGTTTTTTTAAAAATAGGGATATTTACTATTGAAAACAAGAGATTTTATTTGTTGGTAATGAGGCCATAATTTTGGGCGGGTACATGGCTGCTTGTACGGGAGTTTTGCGGTATTGGGGGATCTAGGTCCATACCGGTGCCCCCTGTTGCATAAGAGTTCCTCCCAAATTAAAATTTATTTACTTGAAGTGAGTTATATTTCTAAAAAACATATACCAAAATAGTTTGTAAATTATAAAATTTTAAAATATATGGTTGAATATAAAAGCCCTTACAGAGTCGAATTTACCCATAAAAAAAATATACTCTAAAATTTTAATTTTGCGCACTGAAAATTTATTGAGATAAAAAGGCCAAGTACCACCCCGCAAAAACAAAATACAGAGATTAGGGTAACAAAGGTATAGCAGATGTAATCATAGCTTCTTTAGTAATTTGGGTGACGAATCCGTAAACACTCCCATAATTTAGATATACTTGGGTTACTGCTTTTAATGTGTGACCCCAGTTTAAATGTTGTAAATATAAAGCCCTAAAAACCTTGGGAGGCTGTCTTTTGAATTATTTGATCTTCTAGTGTTATTGGAGGTTTTATTTTTAAGGAACGTTTTTAAAAAAATATAACGGGTTTTAGTCACTTTTTATTATAATTTATTTGCCTTTATCATTGATTTACCAAATGTAGTTCTGTACCCAGGTTAGCGTTAAATTTATTTTATCATTGAAACAATATTTGGGTCTCTGCATATAACAATTAAAGTTTTTACTTGCATGGGGCATATCTTTAATATATATTATAAAAAGAAGGGGGCCTAGTTTTGATCCTTTGTGGAACCCCTTTTTGCTGGGGTGTTTGTATTGAATGGGTGGGTTACAATATACAGACTGGATCTTTGCTTAATAGCTACTGAAAAATTGTAGGGGAAAACCCCGGACACCCATTTTTATAGTTTTTTAAGTAGTATACCGTATCTGTGTATCAAATGCCTTTAAAAGATCTATAAATACTCCTCAACATAAAATTCCTGTCTAATATTTGATATATTGCTAAAAAACTGAAATATGCAGATTTTTTTGGGCGATTTCTTAAAAAAAACCATTTTTGACGGGTGTTTTAAGAGATTTTATTTTCCAGAAAATTGCGAGTCTGTTAAGTTTTGCCTTGCGATCATTTTACAAAAAGCGGGTAATACGATAGGGGGCTAATTAGAGAGTAACTTTTACCCCCGGATTTGAAAACGGATTACTTTGGCTCTTCTAATTTATCTGGAATATTCCTCTTCAGAATGACAGTTTTATGATATTTGCTAAGGGGATGGTATACATGTGGCTGATTTTTTATTCCCTTTTGGGGACTAAATACAAAACCGGGGGCATTGGGTTTAGAGCTTTGCGATAATTTTTATTTTTTCATGAGTTACGGGTGATAAAATCGTGAAAAATCGGGAATGCGTAAAACTGGTTTTTAGCGCCATCTTTTGTTATGCAATATTAGAAACTTTAAGAAATGGTCATTAAGTGTCGGAATGTTTGGGGTCTGGGCAAGGTGGCTCTAATTTTTATGGTTTCCATTTTTTCTTGAGATCGCCAAAGTTGGATTTAACCTCCAATGAATTTAGATCCCCTTGGCTACTTTCAATTGGGTCTTGATAGTATTTATTTTTAGGATTTTAAAGGGTTTGATGTTAATTATTTCTATAAAAAGCTTATGTTCTTTGAGGTTATGGTCATTTTCTTTGTTAGTCTTTCTATCTGTTTTTTTCTTTAATCTGTTTTTTTTAAAGATGGGGGGATGTACGGGCTTTAAATTTATATTTTTTTTACTACGCACCTCTTTTATTTGGGGAAATTTCTTTTGAAATGATGAATTTTAAAATTCTAAAAATTTTTATAGGCTCATTTGGACATTTTGATGCATAACAGTGAAAAATTAATTTTTGAATTTCGTCAAAAATAAATTTAAGTGCTTATTAGTATACTTCTCTGACTGTAAAAGGAGTATTTTCACTTTTTTTTCTTCAATGAAAAATTGAAACTATGGGAAAAAAATCAATTGTCATGGTATTATTAGCTCAAGTAAGATCTACTTGGGATGTCCTATATGGTCGTTAGTGTGGCAGTTGTGTCGTGATTATAGTAGGGCCCCGGTATTTTAGGAAAAGAGAAAATGCATTAAATTAATAAAAATTTAAAAAAAGTTTTTCTTTATTTGCTTTAGCAAATCTATGTTCCAGTCACCCAAAAATTTTATACTTAATTTTTTTTGCTAATACATTTGAGAGAAAGTCTGTTAAATTAATAGGGAAATTTCTATATTCCATGGGGGAGAGAGGATACAACCAAAAAAAAGCAATTTACCCGCAAAAACACACCAACACAAAAACATTCTATAAAAGATTTAGAAAACATGTATTTTAAAATTGAGGGCGTGTTAAATACTGAGTAGAGAGCAACACCACCACCATGTCTGTTTCTGCTTTGGGAAATTTTGTGTTGGAGCTGGTACACTGCTGCAAGGTCCGGGGCAGTCTTTCCAACAAAGCCCAAACCGTCAAAATTCGGAAAGGCATTTGATAAAAAGGAAACCCCAAACCTTTGTAAATTCCCCTTGGAATGCTCCGGAATTTATAGAAAACAGGGAAAAGAGTTCCATCACTCGATAAGAGAAATTTTAAAAAAATTTGTACTGATTTTTTTCAAATTAACTGCAAGCTGAAAGTAAAAAATTTGGATTCGGTTTCATTATTGTATTTTTTCGTCCTGCGTGATGTGATCAAAATTAAACTTATAAAAGTATTCACATGATTAATTTGGATTCTTTCTGAGAAAATGTTTGAGTTTTTTCTTGGGGTTTTAAGGCAAAAAATAGTTGGTTTTGGTCTATGAGGAAATTCTATAATAAAAATAGTTAAAGAAAATTACGAAAAAAGTTACTATTTTTTCACGAATCGAGGGCTCGCTTTCCTGAACGGTGAGTGCATCCCCTTTCTCACCCCCCTTTCCCCCTCCGTTTGGGCTTTACGCAGGAGTCCCCCCCCCCCACCCCTTTTACCCATCCTTTTCGGGCTGTCAGGGCGTTTTCCCCAGGACGCTCCCCAAGGGGCGAACCACCAACGACCCAAAAGAACCGCTTTGCACCTCCACCACCTCTTTGAAACAGGAGTACAGCCTCTCGCTCGCTTAGCTAATCTCGGGGGTCCAGACCCCCAACTGAACCCCATCGACAGTGCCCATTCAGCACGACCCACCCGGGCACAGCAGCCGAAACCCCTGGGAGTGGGAGTGAAGCCCCCAACATTCTTGAGTCCGTTGCCAAAATGTCGAACTCCTTTGTGCGTCGCAAACCCCCTCGAACGTCTTTATTTTTTGGGTTGCGCCTTGTTTTTTTTTAATAATCACTTGGTTGCTTTAAGAAAGCATTTTTCCATCTGATCTTGCTTGTTTAAAATTTCGGAAATTTACTTGCCTTAGGGCCCGAGATGGGACACGATCCCCGTTGATGTAGATTTCGTTCCTTTCAAAATTTCCCTTTCGTTTTGAAGCACAAGTCACAGCACAGAACCTTAGAAATTCAACGACCGGCCTGGGGGGTTAGGGTTCGGCTGTCCCCTCTGTTGCTCGTTCCCAAATACGTCCCCAGTTGCAGCTTGTCTTTCAGAATATTTGGATACAATGTTTCGTCTGTTGACATCAAAGGATAGTACCTTATGGACGAAACGAGACCAAAACATCCTACTTTCTCCCGTTTCCCTTTTTTCATAAAACTCTCAATCCATTAGAAAAAAACATAAAAAAATATATCCAAATTATTTGGACTGAAATGAAGAAAAATTTACTTTTTAAAAGGGGGCTACTATACTTAAGCTCGAAATTTTGTGTAAGCTTTCCCCCAATCCCGTGCCTTTTTTTCCCCTCTTAGAATTCTATAAATCACCACACCCGGTTTAAAAGGGCACATAGTTGTAGGGATTTGGCAAAGTATTCACACAAAACACACACACACACCACACACACACCATCCCCACACACACACACACCACACTCCAAAAATGTCTCATTTTATCTTAAAAAGAAAAAAAATTTATCAAGGTTTCAAGTCTAAAAATATTAAAAAGGGATTTTTTTTTTTTTAATAGAGTAATAGGTTTGAAAAAAAGTAAAAAAAATTGTATGATTTTGGTATTTGGTTAAGCTTGAAATCCCCCTCTCCCCTCTCCCCTTTTTCTCTCTCTCCTCTTCTCTCTCTCCCCTCTCTTCTCTCTCTCTCTCCCCTCTCTCTCTCTTTCTCTCTCTCGCCTCTCTTCTCTCTCTCCTCTCTCTCTCTCTCTTTCTCTCTCTTCTCTCTCTCTCTCTCTCTCCTCCTTCTCTCCCCTCTCTCTCGCTCGCTCGTCGC
Source organism: Chionoecetes opilio (assembly GCA_016584305.1). Lineage (NCBI taxonomy): Eukaryota > Metazoa > Arthropoda > Malacostraca > Decapoda > Majidae > Chionoecetes > Chionoecetes opilio. The sequence continues at coordinate 1,358 of JACEEZ010007877.1, read as the reverse complement.
TCGCTCTCTCTCTCTCTCCTCTCTCTCCTCTCCTCTCTCTCTTCTCTCTCTTCTCCTCTCTCTCTCTCTCTCCTCCCCTCCTCTCAATGGGGAAATGGTACCTCAGGGCCCCAAAAAAAAAATAACTTCAATTTTTTTGCCGTTAATAAATAAAAGATAAAGTTTGTTTTTTTTCTTTCCCTCTCTTTTTATCAATTGGGTGACTTTTTCGGGGGTTGAGAAAACGAAAACAAAATCAAGCAACACTAAAGATAAAAATGACAGGAATAAAAAAAAACAACGTAATAAATAATAACGCGATAATGAAATGGAGGAAAAAAATGCTAAAAAAATAACGGAATTTAAAAAACCAAATATTTAAAAATGATAAAAAGGGCGAGAATAATAAATTAATAACGAGGGGGAAAGTAATTTTAAATAATAGCACACGTTTTAAAAATAATTTTATACAAATGTAAAAAAAGTAATTTTTCCCCGGGGAACCTAATTTTGAAGTGTTAAAAGGGTGATGTGTGTGTGTTGTGTGTATTTGTGGTTGTTGTGTGTGTGGTGGTTGTGGGTGTGTGTGTGTGTGGGTGTGTGTGTGTGTGTTGTGTGTAATAGTAAAGTAATATATAATAATTATAAAAGAAAAAAGGGAGGAAAGGAAAAAAAGGAAGTAAAAAAAAACAAGAGGAAAAAAAGAAAGTGGGGGGACTACATTAAATAGAAATAGAGGGAAAAGAAAATAAAGTTAAAAAGGATAGGGGTGGTAAAAAGTGTGTCTTATGTGGGGGAGAAGAGAGAAGAAGGAGAGAAGAGAAAGAAGGAGAGAGAGAGAGAGAGAGAGAGAGAAGAGAAGAGGGAAAAGAGAAAGGGGAGAGAGAGGGGAGAGAGAGAGAGAGAGAAAAATGTTGGTGTGGGGTAGACCTTTCAGAAAAAAAATTTTTTTTTTTATTTTAACCCCCTGCAAGGGTTTCCCCATGCTTTTTTTACCGGAAAAACCGAAAATACAACCATTTTGAGCTAAAAAGCCAGGAACTTTTCCTCTTGGGCCTCAGATATTAACCCCGCAGTAGAAAAAACGCCTAAATTTTTCCCTTCCACCAGACTTTTTTTCACCTGAGCTTTTTTTACAATTGGGATAGAACAACAAATTGGGTATCAAATTGAAGCTTTTTAATATTATTTTTGAAAAAAAAATCCAAGTAAAAATTCAAGAAAAAAGACAATCATTCCGAAAAAAAAACAAAAAATTTTTGAAAAATTTATATAAATTTCATAAATATTTAAAACTTGAATCAAAAAAAAGTGTGCAAAGACTCAAAAAAAAATTTTCAAGTGGCAGAAAACTCTATCTCTATGTTGAAGGACTTCAC
>JACEEZ010007876.1:20188-35188 GCA_016584305.1 Chionoecetes opilio | reverse complement strand
GCAACAAATTTGAATATATTGTAAATGGGGTCTGTTTTATTAGCAAGGTGGCGGTTAGTTTTTTTTTAAAGTGGCGCTTGTGTCGTTTTAATTCTAGGGCCTGAAATCTATTATGAAAATCATCAAAAGATCAAATGAAGGCACAGAATATCAGCATAAATTTATCATATTATAGTTGGTTAAAGGAATGTCTTGTCTGTAAATCTTTCATTCCTTCTTTCTTCTTCTTTCTTCCTTTCCTCTCTGTGTACAGATGTGAAGACCATAAAAAACAATTCCCTCGTATTGAGAATCGTACCAATATGTTCCTCTCTAATTGCATGCATTCCACTACACTGATAAAACATCCACAGGTAATGTTAGCACTGATTACTATGGCACCACACACCCACCCACCCACCCACCCACCCACCACCCACCCACCCACCCACCCACACCACCCACCCACCCACCCACCCACCACACCCACACCCACACCACCACCCACCCACACCACCCACCCACCCACCCACCCACCACCACACCCACCCACACCACCCACCCACCCACCACACCACACAGTGCCGCAGAATCAATATATCGGCACTCAGATCCTATAATGGTACGCTGCACTGCTTATTGGGAAAACATTAATCTTCATGAAGTTATAGGTCATCAACAAGTCGAACGCCATGTTGATATCATGTTGAGTACGCCAACAGAAAGGAGAGTGCGGGAATAATAGTCATCATCATTTGGGTCTCATCATATTCCCCCTTGCATATTTTCCCCTTTTTCCTCTATACACTCCCCCTTGTATGTAACTTTTCCCCCTAACATTTTGACCATTAACAGATTTCCCCCCTTGCCATTCCCCCCCTTACATTTTCCCATTGACATTTCCCCCTAACATTTTTCCCATTAACAGATTTCCCCTTGCCATTCCCCCCCTTAACATTTACCCATTGACATTTCCCCCCCTTACATTTTCCCATTAACAGATTTCCCCCTTGTCATTCCCCCCCTTACATTTACCCATTGACATTTCCCCCTGGCACATATTCTCCCCATTAACAGATTTCCCCCTTGTCATTCCCCCCTTACATTTACCCATTGACATTTCCCCCTGGCACATATTCTCCCCATTAACAGATTTCCCCCTTGTCATTCCCCCCCTTACATTTACCCATTGACATTTCCCCCTGGCACATATTCTCCCCATTAACAGATTTCCCCCTTGTCATTCCCCCCCTTACATTTACCCATTGACATTCCCCCTACATTTCATAACAGATTCCCTGTCATCCCCCTTACATACCATGACATTCCCCTGGCACATTTCTCCCATTACAGATTCCTTGTCATTCCCCCCCTTACATTTCCCATTGACATTCCCTGGCACATATTCTCCCCATTAACAGATTCCCCTTGTCAATTCCCCCCTTACATTTACCCATTGACATTTCCCCCCTAACATTTTTCCCATTAACAGATTTCCCCCTTGTCATTCCCCCCCTTACATTTTCCCATTGACATTTCCCCCTCGCACATATTCTCCCCATTAACAGATTTCCCCTTGCCATTCCCCCCCTTACATTTTCCCATTAACAGATTTCCCCTTGCCATTCCCCCCCCTTAATTTACCATTGACATTTCCCCTCGCACATATTCTCCCATTAACAGATTTCCCCCTTGCCATTCCCCCCTTACATTTCCCATTGACATTTCCCTAACATTTTTCCCATTAACAGATTTCCCCCTTGCCATTCCCCCCCTTACATTTTCCCATTGACATTTCCCCCTTGCACATATTCTCCCCATTAACAGATTTCCCCCTTGCCATTCCTCCCCTTACATTTACCCATGACATTTCCCCCTGGCACATATTCTCCCCCTAACATTTTTCTCATTGACAGATTTCCCCCTTGAAATTTCCCCATGGATATTTTCTTCCTCATTATATTTCCCCCTGGACATTATTCCCCTTGGTAGATTCCCTTGGACATTTCTCCCTTGACATATTCCCCTTATACACTCCCCCTTATATACACTTTCCCCCTTATATACACTTTCCCCTTATATACACTTCCCCCCTTGGACATATTCCCCCCTGACAGATTTCCCCTTGAATTAACCCCCGTAAACAGTCAACATCCTGACACTTTTTCCCCTTTCAAATTTTTCCACTTGACAAATTTCTCTCCTGGACAATTTCTTCCCTTGAAAAACTCCCTCTGAACACATTTGTCCTCATGAACCTTTTCCTCCACCACATCCTAACCCTTCACGCCCAGATCTTTCCTTTGCTATACAAAAAACTGTCTGTTGTTAGCCATAAAATCACAAAAAGTAACTGAATATACCAAATATGCTAGGGACAAGGATACTAAAAAGGTCATATCTATAAAACATTGCTATAGTCACTACAAATCGTCTAATGGTACCCAAATTACAATGGAAATTACGTTCTGGGTCTCAAGGGTTAACGTCACCAACACACATCAATATACGCCCTAGTGTTTCAGGAATACTTGCATGAGTAACGGAGACGGTAATGAGGAGGAATAATAAGGCGCCGGCATTCTCGAGGCGCTATAATGTCGAGGCCCGCGGACGATAACGCCGCCTCTTGACCTCAATAAATGCTACGGAATGCACATCAACATCCTGATTTGCTCCAATTATGACCAAAAATATCAGATACTTTCCTTCAGTTTCATTTCCTATTAAAAGTCATCAGTTATTATGAGGTTGAAAAATATATGAATCCTTGAGAATATTTTTACGTACACACACACACACACACACACCACACACACACACACACACACAACCACACACACACACACCACACACCCCACCCACCCACCACCCACCCACCACCCACCCACCACCCACCCACCACCCACCCACCCACCCACCACCCAACCCACCCACCCACCCCCACCCCCCACCCAACCCACCCACCCACCCACCCACCACCCACCCACCCACCCCACCCACCACCCACCACCCACCACACCTACCCACCCACCCACCCACCCACCCACCCACCACCCACCCACCACCCACCCACACCACACACACACCACACACACACACACACACACACACACACACACACACACACACACACACACACACGGCACATCAACATTCCTATTCCTTGGCCAATTAACTACAACTAAAGATAAGAAAATCAGATACTTGCCTTCAGTTTCAATTTCTTAGAAGTCGCGAGTTATGAATAGCTAGAAACAATCATATTTTTTGGCCAATTAACTACAACTACAACAAAAATCAGGCACTTACCTTCAATTGCATTTCCATGGAAGTCGCCAGTTATAAAAAGAAAAAAAAAAAACCCATTCTATTCCTTGGCCAATTAACTAAAAAAAAAAAAAAAAAAATCAGATACTTACCTTCAGTTTCATGTCCTTAGAAGTCGCAAGTTATGAAGAAGTAGAAAAATATATGAACCCTTAAGAGTATTTTACACACAAAACACACACACACACCCCCAAAACACACACACACACACACACACACACACACACACACACACACACACCCCACACAAAATACATACACACCAAGGTTTATTACTACAGGTAGTCTTTTTTCACCTCTGCTATATTCTCGACCTCAATACAGTGTTCATGGTGGGTGTAAACAGGAACTACCATGTGTAGGTCTCGCGGCCTCTTGTAGCTTCCTTATGTTCTTATGTTCTTGTGTTCTTATGTTCTTGTGTTCTTAGGTTCTTAGGTTCTTATTTTCTTAGGTTCTTAGGTTCTTATTTTCTTATGTTCTTATGTCCTTAAGTTCTTATTTTCTTAGGTTCTTAGGTTCTTATGTTCTTATGTCCTTAGGTTCTTATGTTCTTGTGTTCTTATGTTCTTAGGTTCTTAGGTTCTTAGGTTCTTATTTTCTTATGTTCTTATGTCCTTAGGTTCTTATTTTCTTATGTTCTTATGTCCTTAGGTTCTTATTTTCTTATGTTCTTATGTCCTTAGGTTCTTATTTTCTTAGGTTCTTAGGTTCTTATGTTCTTATGTCCTTAGGTTCTTATGTTCTTGTGTTCTTATGTTCTTAGGTTCTTAGGTTCTTAGGTTCTTATTTTCTTATGTTCTTATGTCCTTAGGTTCTTATTTTCTTAGGTTCTTAGGTTCTTATGTCCTTAGGTTCTTATTTTCTTAGGTTCTTATGTCCTTAGGTTCTTATTTTCTTAGGTTCTTATATTCTTGTGTTCTTGTGTTCTTATATTTTTATGTTCTTGTGTTCTTTGGTTCTTAGGTTCTTAGGTTCTTATTTTCTTAGGTTCTTGTGTTCTTATATTCTTATGTCCTTAGGTTCTTATGTCCTTAGGTTCTTAGGTTCTTAGGTTCTTATGTCCTTAGGTTCTTAGGTCCTTATGTCCTTATGTCCTTAGGTTCTTATGTCCTTAGGTTCTTAGGTTCTTAGGTTCGTATGTCCTTAGGTTCTTATGTTCTTATGTCCTTAGGTTCTTATGTTCTTATGTCCTTAGGTTCTTAGGTTCTTATGTCCTTATGTCCTTAGGTTCTTATGTTCTTATGTCCTTAGGTTCTTATGTTCTTATGTCCTTAGGTTCTTAGGTTCTTAGGTCCTTATGTCCTTATGTTCTTATTTTCTTAGGTTCTTATGTCCTTATGTTCTTAGGTTCTTATGTTCTTATGTCCTTAGGTTCTTAGGTTCTTATGTCCTTATGTTCTTATTTTCTTAGGTTCTTAGGTTCTTAGGTTCTTAGGTTCTTATTTTCTTAGGTTCTTAGGTTCTTAGGTTCTTAGGTTCTTAGGTTCTTATTTTCTTAGGTTCTTAGGTTCTTAGGTTCTTAGGTTCTCATGTTCTTGTGTGTTTCCAGGGGTTCCCATCTCGACACAGTGGCAGAGCTCCGGGTACACTTACCCCATCCAGATAGCCCAGTTCGGCCTCTCCCACTACTGCAAACACCTGACTGAAGACGCTCCTCAGAGGCAAGTCGTGTATTTACTTAGTTGTGTTTTACAGGGCCTGAGCTACACTAATGAGGTCCTGTCTCCGTATCTACATTATCCAGTCTTTCTTTCAACTGGTACACATTCTTTGTCGATATCACCTCCTCATTTAGTCCATTCCAAACTTCTACATTGCTATGAGGGAAGCTGTGGGTTGCCTTCTATGTCAGTGCTGGGTAAGACTCATGTGAAGTTAGTTTGCATATGTGATTGTAGTCTGTTTTGGTTTATTTCTGCATTGACAGGATTGAGGCAAGCTGGTAATATCCTGTGTTTTGATAGCTTATTATTCTACTTGTATTCTGCTATACTCTACTCTGCTATTCTACTATCATCTATTCTACTATCATCTACTCTACTATCACTGCTATTCTACTATCATTATACTATCATCATATATTTTCCTTATTTATTTGTCCCATTTCACTCCTACATTTACCTCTTGCCTATTTCTATATCCTCCACTTTCCTCTCATCATATTTTCCTCTGGCTATACTTTCCTTCTGATAGCCTCCACTCCATTTATTTTCCTTCCGATAGCCTCCACTCCATTTATTTTCCTTCCAATAGCCTCCACTCCATTTATTTTCCTTCCAATAGCCTCCACTCCATTTATTTTCCTTCCTATAGCCTCCACTCCATTTATTTTCCTTCCAATAGCCTCCACTCCATTTATTTTCCTTCCAATAGCCTCCACTCCATTTATTTTCCTTCCGATAGCCTCCACTCCATTTATTTTCCTTCCAATAGCCTCCACTCCATTTATTTTCCTTCCAATAGCCTCCACTCCATTTATTTTCCTTCCAATAGCCTCCACTCCATTTATTTCCTTCCTATAGCCTCCACTCCATTATTTTCCTTCCTATAGCCTCCACTCCATTTATTTTCCTTCCATAGCCTCCACTCCATTTATTTTCCTTCCAAAAGCCTCCACTCCATTTATTTTCCTTCCTATAGCCTCCACTCCATTTATTTTCCTTCCAATAGCCTCCACTCCATTTATTTTCCTTCCAATAGCCTCCACTCCATTTATTTTCCTTCCAATAGCCTCCACTCCATTTATTTTCCTTCCTATAGCCTCCACTCCATTTATTTTCCTTCCAATAGCCTCCACTCCATTTATTTTCCTTCCTATAGCCTCCACTCCATTTATTTTCCTTCCTATATTCTCCACTCCATTTATTTTCCTTCCAATAGCCTCCACTCCATTTATTTTCCTTCCAATAGCCTCCACTCCATTTATTTTCCTTCCAATAGCCTCCACTCCATTTATTTTCCTTCCAATAGCCTCCACTCCATTTATTTCCTTCCAATAGCCTCCACTCCATTTATTTTCCTTCCAATAGCCTCCACTCCATTTATTTTCCTTCCAATAGCCTCCACTCCATTTATTTTCCTTCCAATAGCCTCCACTCCATTTATTTTCCTTCCAATAGCCTCCACTCCATTTATTTTCCTTCCAATAGCCTCCACTCCATTTATTTTCCTTCCAATAGCCTCCACTCCATTTATTTTCCTTCCTATAGCCTCCACTCCATTTATTTTCCTTCCAATAGCCTCCACTCCATTTCTTTTCCTTCCGATAGCCTCCACTCCATTTCTTTTCCTTCCTATAGCCTCCACTCCATTTATTTTCCTTCCGATAGCCTCCACTCCATTTATTTTCCTTTCAATAGCCTCCACTCCATTTATTTTCCTTCCTATAGCCTCCACTCCATTTATTTTCCTTCCTATAGCCTCCACTCCATTTATTTTCCTTCCGATAGCCTCCACTCCATTTATTTTCCTTCCAATAGCCTCCACTCCATTTATTTTCCTTTCAATAGCTCCACTCATTTATTTTCCTTCCTATAGCCTCCACTCCATTTATTTCCTTCCTATAGCCTCCACTCCATTTATTTTCCTTCCAATAGCCTCCACTCCATTTATTTTCCTTCCTATAGCCTCCACTCCATTTATTTTCCTTCCAATAGCCTCCACTCCATTTATTTTCCTTCCAATAGCCTCCACTCCATTTATTTTCCTTCCAATAGCCTCCACTCCATTTATTTTCCTTTCAATAGCCTCCACTCCATTTATTTTCCTTCCTATAGCCTCCACTCCATTTATTTTCCTTCCTATAGCCTCCACTCCATTTATTTTCCTTCCTATAGCCTCCACTCCATTTATTTTCCTTCCTATAGCCTCCACTCCATTTATTTTCCTTCCTATATTCCCACTCCATTTATTTCCTTCCAATAGCCTCCACTCCATTTATTTTCCTTCCTATAGCCTCCACTCCATTTATTTTCCTTCCTATATTCTCCACTCCATTTATTTTCCTTCCAATAGCCTCCACTCCATTTATTTTCCTTCCTATAGCCTCCACTCCATTTATTTTCCTTCCTATAGCCTCCACTCCATTTATTTTCCTTCCAATAGCCTCCACTCCATTTATTTTCCTTCCGATAGCCTCCACTCCATTTATTTTCCTTCCAATAGCCTCCACTCCATTTATTTTCCTTCCAATAGCCTCCACTCCATTTATTTCCTTCCAATAGCCTCCACTCCATTTATTTTCCTTCCAATAGCCTCCACTCCATTTATTTTCCTTCCAATAGCCTCCACTCCATTTATTTTCCTTCCTATAGCCTCCACTCCATTTATTTCCTTCCTATAGCCTCCACTCCATTTATTTTCCTTCCAATAGCCTCCACTCCATTTATTTTCCTTCCTATAGCCTCCACTCCATTTATTTTCCTTCCTATATTCTCCACTCCATTTATTTTCCTTCCTATAGCCTCCACTCCATTTATTTTCCTTCCTATATTCTCCACTCCATTTATTTTCCTTCCAATAGCCTCCACTCCATTTATTTTCCTTCCTATATTTCTCCACTCCATTTATTTTCCTTCCAATAGCCTCCACTCCATTTATTTTCCTTCCTATAGCCTCCACTCCATTTATTTTCCTTCCTATAGCCTCCACTCCATTTATTTTCCTTCCAATAGCCTCCACTCCATTTATTTTCCTTCCTATAGCCTCCACTCCATTTATTTTCCTTCCGATAGCCTCCACTCCATTTATTTTCCTTCCTATAGCCTCCAACTCCATTTATTTTTCCCTTTCCCATAGCCTCCACTCCATTTATTTTCCTTTCAATAGCTCCACGCCATTTATTTTCCTTCCTATAGCCCTCCACTCCAATTTATTTTCCTTCCAATAGCCTCCACTCCATTTATTTTCCTTCCTATAGCCTCCACTCCATTTATTTTCCTTCCTATAGCCTCCACTCCATTTATTTTCCTTCCTATAGCCTCCACTCCATTTATTTTCCTTTCAATAGCCTCCACTCCATTTATTTTCCTTCCTATAGCCTCCACTCCATTTATTTTCCTTCCAATAGCCTCCACTCCATTTATTTTCCTTCCTATAGCCTCCACTCCATTTATTTTCCTTCCTATAGCCTCCACTCCATTTATTTTCCTTCCAATAGCCTCCACTCCATTTATTTTCCTTCCAATAGCCTCCACTCCATTTATTTTCCTTCCAATAGCCTCCACTCCATTTATTTTCCTTCCAATAGCCTCCACTCTATTTATTTTCCTTCCAATAGCCTCCACTCCATTTATTTTCCTTCCAATAGCCTCCACTCCATTTATTTTCCTTCCAATAGCCTCCACTCCATTTATTTTCCTTCCAATAGCCTCCACTCCATTTATTTTCTTCCAATAGCCTCCACTCCATTTATTTTCCTTCCAATAGCCTCCACTCCATTTATTTTCCTTTCAATAGCCTCCACTCCATTTATTTTCCTTCCAATAGCCTCCACTCCATTATTTTCCTTCTATAGCCTCCACTCCATTTATTTTCCTTCCAATAGCCTCCACTCCATTTATTTTCCTTCCAATAGCCTCCACTCCCATTTTATTTTCCTTCCAATAGCCTCCACTCCATTTATTTTCCTTCCTATAGCCTCCACTCCATTTATTTTCCTTCCAATAGCCTCCACTCCATTTATTTTCCTTCCTATAGCCTCCACTCCATTTATTTTCCTTCCGATAGCCTCCACTCCATTTATTTTCCTTCCAATAGCCTCCACTCCATTTATTTTCCTTCCGATAGCCTCCACTCCATTTATTTTCCTTCCGATAGCCTCCACTCCATTTATTTTCCTTCCGATAGCCTCCACTCCATTTATTTTCCTATTTTATTTTCCCTCTTTCATGGTTATTTTTCATTTCCCTATTATGCTGGGTAAGACTCATATGAGGTTGGTTTGCATGTATTACCTCTTGATATTTGTTTAATTTTATGTTTATAGGATTGAGTTAAGCTAGTATTGTCCTGTCTTTCAATACCAAACCTTTCTAATTTTATTTGAATTTACTTACTACTACAAACCACATTCATTTTGTACTCTATTCTATTAACTCGCGATATTTTCATTCCAATATTCTCCACTCCAGCATCATAATATTCACTCCTTTATTCCCCCAGGGTTGTGGTGGAGGACGGGGACCAGCACCTGGGGGCCTGGCAGGTGGTGGGGGGGTCAGGCAGGGTCACCCGAACCCTTGACCCGACCTCCCGCGCCAATATCCTCCGATTCAGAGCACCAGGTAAATGCCTGCCTTAAGGACGTCACTCCGCTTACGATACAACTTTTTTCCCTAATTGAGCTAGGATGCTAATTTTTTTACAGAAAGTTGTGCCCATGATAGTAATTATACAGATAAAGTTTCATTAAATTATATCAATAAATACATCAATTAAAAATAATTATGTTGAATTTGGCCGCGATTTTGGTCAATTATTCATATCGCTACTAGTCACTAGCTTTTTTTTTTTTTTTTTTTTTTTTTTTTTTTTTTTTTTTTTTTTTTTTTTTTTTTGAGTTCTGACTTGATTTATCTTTTTATGAAAAATATAGGACATGGTGCCAAACTTGGACTTTTTTCTGGTGTAGGTTCATTGGTTATGCTTTGCTCGATTTTCATTTTTTTTTCTTTTTTTTTCACCCACATAATAACATAAACTTCAATATACAATCAGATGTTCAACTTTCCAGACCTTTGACCAGTCCAAAACTTAGAAAAAAGTGTCAGCTTTCAAATAAAAAAAACTGATGCAAATCGGAAAAGAATTGCCAGAGTAGTAAGAGTTTGATGACATTATCTTTGGCAAAAACGAAACTCCAGAAACGGCCGTCAAAGTTTTATTATGTTTTTTTATATTTTTTTTTATTATTTTTTTATTGTTTTCAAAGTTTTTTTTTTTTTTTTTTTCTTCAGAGACAAAAAAATATAGCAAAACCAAGATAAAAAAGGGAAAAAATAGTATAAATGAGCTGCCCACGTGCTATTACGTCATATGTAAACAAGTTATTGCCAGCCTTCCTGTAGTACTAAAAATATATATTAAAAATAGAACAAAATATCAAATGACAGCAATCTCTTGGGACGCTAATATGAGGCTAATTTTTTCACAAGTTTTCGGAAATTTTCACTTTTTTTTTTTTATTTCGCCTCTAAAGCTGAGTGACGTTTAATTGAATACTTGAATTAATTTTGTGCTTACGTTCCACTCTCTTTTCATCGCTTGACATGCCTAAATAACATCACAATTCAGCAGAGCATTTTTTAAGCAAATATTACTAGGCGACATTCCTTGGATATCCAGAAGGGTGGTAGTTGGCATACCTGTTAAACTACAGCTTTTTGGTATTATATTCCCCATTTCGTATGTTGTGTGACCCCTCCCCTCCCTTTCCATGCTGTGCTTATGAATCTTCCAGTGACACCAACAAATGTTCACTACGCAAACAATCGACGGGTTATAGATGGCTGCACAAGATGATATAGACATTAAAAGAAGAAATATATATATAAATAATGATCATATGCAGCAATAAGAAAAACTTCTGGATCTTACACACAGACATGATGAGTCATTGCATCCAGGAAGGATTTTATGAATATATATCTTGTCGCCCAGTAGCTTAAAAATGTCCTTACTGGGCGACAGTTTTCAATCACGGGGAGACTTTTTGGTCGCCCAGTTAGCATGTTAAAAAATGCACTGCAATTCAGAGTCCTTATTATTATTATTGTTACATGCCTTGTTGTGCCCCCAGAGTCCCCATCCAAGGGTGCTGTGGTGCTGAGCCTGGCAGACGTCACCTCCCAGAGCCTCCTGGTGGTGAGTCTCAGCTTCCTGGCGCAGGGCAACGCAAGCTTCTCCGTGGCGGTGGAGTTCCGCGACAAGAAGACGGAGGTGGTGACCGTGCACTACATTCGCTCTGACCGCCTCCTGCAGGTCAAGGTAGGTCATCAGCGGCCTTCTCTTGACCTTTGACCTTCACTTCCTTTTTACTTCCCTTTTACTTTCCAATCAAACAACCACAATTACCACCCAATCAACTCTCTCATTGTATTTCTTGTATTGTGTTGTATTTTTTCATGGTAATTCATTGTATTATTGCCTTCTATTGACCTTTTACCTTTGTGTATTTCCTTTTACTTCCCTTTACTTTCTTTTACCTTTCCTACCTTTTACTTTCCTTTTAAGAACATAAGAACATAAGAAAATAAGGAAGCTACAAGAGGCCGTGAGACCTACACGAGGTAGTTCCTGTTACTTAACACTACCTGCATCCACCTTTCATCCCCATCCATGAATTTATCCAGCCTCCTTTTAAAGCTCCCTATTGACTCCGCACTAACCACCTGACGACTGAGTCCATTCCAATCATTTACCACCCTATTTGTGAACCAGTTTTTCCCTATTTCCTTTTTAAATCTACGCTTTTCCAACTTGAATCCGTTAATTCTTGTTCTACCCTGATTACTAGAGACACAATTGATGTCTTGTTCCAGGACCGCCAGATCTACTATGGCCTCGGTGAGCAGTCCGGGTGGCGCCGCATCACTCGCAACCTGCTCATTGACGTTCACAAGGCGGCCTCGTCCACCCCATCACTGCGGAAGAAATTCAAAAAGGTAGGTGTGGTTTATTTTTATCCTTAGTCATCTCCGCTATGTGTCTATGTGCCTCAATTATACTATGTGGGTAACGATTTATGTAGACAGTAAAACCTCTCGTATTCGGACCCTCATTATTCGGACTTTGACATTATTCGGACCTCCTCTTTTTTCTCTTTTTTTTCTCTTTTTTTTCTCTTTTTTTTTAGGGGTCGAAATTTCCTAGCCTGTGATTTTTTTTTTTTTTTTTTTTTTTTTTCGAAATTTCCTAGCCTATATTTTTTATTTTTTTGGGGGGGGGGGTCGAAATTTCCTAGCCTATAATATTTTTTTACTTTTTTTAGGGTCGAAATTTCCTAGCCTATAAATATATATATATTTTTTTTTTTTAGGGGTCGAAATTTCCTAGCCTATTTTTTTTTTTTTTTTTTTAGGGGTTGAAATTTACTAGCCTATAATATTTTTTTTTTTTTTTTTTTTTTAGGGGCCGAAATTTCCTAGCCTATAATCTTTTTTTTTTTTTTTTTTGGGGTCGAAATTTCCTAGCCTATATTTTTTTTTTTTTTTTTTTTAGGGGTCGAAATTTCCTAGCCTATAATATTTTTTTTTTTTTAGGGGTCGAAATTTCCTAGCCTAAATTTTTTTTTTTTTTTTTTTTTAGGGGTTGAAATTTCCTAGCCTATAATTTTTTTTTTTTTTTTTTTTTTTTTACAGATCTAAATACCCCCATATATAATCCCCCCATTATTCGGATCCTTGCATTACTCGGACCACTCCTTGGCCCAATTAGTCCGAATAGGAGAGGTTTTACTGTAGTTTCAGTTTTATAGATTTAGTTTAGATTTTTTTTCAGTCTTATAGATTTATGTATAGTTTTAGTACCTATAGATTGTATAGTTTCATTTTTTTTTCTTACTTTTTGATAGTCGTTGATTACTTATAGAACACAATATAGTCTATAATCGTATACTTTTATAGTTTTTTTTCACATTTTGATAGTTTTTGATTTTGTATACAACACAATATAGTCTGTATGATTGTATAGTTTCATTGTTTTTGCACTTCTTAATAGTCCTTGATCATTTATACAACACAATAGGCTTTTAGACAACACAATAGGCTTTTATACAACACAATAGGCTTTTAGACAACACAATAGGCTTTTAGACAACACAATAGGCTTTTATACAACACAATAGGCTTTTAGACAACACAATAGGCTTTTATACAACACAATAGGCTTTTATACAACACAATAGGCTTTTATACAACACAATAGGCTTTTAGACAACACAATAGGCTTTTATACAACACAATAGGCTTTTAGACAACACAATAGGCTTTTATACAACACAATAGGCTTTTAGACAACACAATAGGCTTTTAGACAACACAATAGGCTTTTAGACAACACAATAGGCTTTTAGACAACACAATAGGCTTTTAGACAACACAATAGGCTTTTATACAACACAATAGGCTTTTAGACAACACAATAGGCTTTTAGACAACACAATAGGCTTTTAGACAACACAATTTTTTTTTGTAAGTTTGAGCGTATAGCGTAAAATATTATGCCGTACGATTAATGCGAATTTTTTTGTTCATATACCGTGCTGTATCTTCTTTCTCTGTTACTCAATTATTCTTTACTTTACTTCTTCTCATTCCACACCTCGTTTTTCCATACAACATGATATAATTTTTCTTTCTTTGTTAAGTTAGAGGCTATAGCTAATATTATGCCGTAAGATTAGTTGCAAGTGTTTTTTTTCTAATATTCTTTCTCTGTTTCTCAATTATTCCCTCCTTTACTTTCTCTCTCTCTCTCTCTCTCTCTCTTCTCTCTCTCTCTCTCTCTCTCTCTCTCTCTCTCTCTCTCTCTCTCTCTCTCTCTCTCTCTCTCTCTCTCTCTCTCTCTCTCTCTCTCTCTCTCTCTCTCTCTCTCTCTCTCTCTCTCTCTCTCTCTCTCTCTCTCTCTCTCTCTCTCTTCACACCTCTTCTCTTCACACCTAATTTCAAGGCCGTTCACTCTATTAAGCTTAATCAATTCCTCACTCCTCCGTCCCCTTCAACTCTTAATATATCATGTTGCTCAAGTCCTCCATTCGTCACTGTCACTTCCTCATAGTCCAGGTTTTACGGCCAATCAATTTCTTATCCTCTTTGCATATCTATCATTTATCATCATTCTTCTTTGCTTCCTCATTTATTCTCTATCTGTCGTTACTCTTTTCTCCCTGTAAGTTCCAAGGCTTAATTTATTATTTTATTTATCATGAACAGGTAAGGTTTTTTTTCAATGATGTATGAGTTTCTTACTTTCTTTATTATTTATGTACGTACTTTAAATTTCTTTAGTTATATATCTTTATTTCGTTGATTTCTTTATCAATTATATTATAGGATCTGTCTTATTTTATCATGTATAATTTGTTTATTCATTAATCTTTTATTTACTTCATTTATTGTCAATATTTGCTGCTTTATAGACAACTCTCTTTCTTTAGCATTCCTCATCATTCTTTATTGTTTACTCTCTTTTTTGTTGTCACCTCGTTTACCTCAACCCTGTTCCTGGTCTCTCTCTCTCTCTCTCTCTCTCTCTCTCTTCTCTCTCTCTCTCTCTCTCTCTCTCTCTCTCTCTCTCTCTCTCTCTCTCTCTCTCTCTCTCTCTCTCTCTCTCTCTCTCTCTCTCTCTCTCTCTCTCTCTCTCTCTCTCTCTCCTCTCTCTCTCTCTCTCTCTCTCCTCTCCCCCTCCCCCCCCCCCAATTTACCACCCCATTCACCTCACCACCCTGCTCCTCCACCCAGGTCTCAAGGTCAAAGCTGAGGCTGCTGTCGCTAACCCTCAGTGGCTCGGGCAGCCTCACCAACGTCACCGTGGCCTCGGCGGAACACCTCCACCACTTCTACGACGCCCGATGGCTTCTCCAGACAATGTCCATCCCGTCCGCATACCTAGCCTCTGAGGGGCTCTTCTCTGCTGCTTCTACTAACCTAAGACTACCTGACTACTCTGCTTCATCTCTCTACATCTCTC
>JACEEZ010007876.1:0-19966 GCA_016584305.1 Chionoecetes opilio | reverse complement strand
CTGGTGCTCATTGAAAAATTTATTGGGGTCGGCCTGATGTATAGCTTCCAGGAATTTCCTCCATAGCATCCTGTTCCTTCCACGTATTTTCAACAAAAAATTTAATATTTTATATATACTGTGTGTATTAGTTATATTGGATCCAAGAAATGTATTCTGTTTGTCCTGCCTGAAAGCCACTACTACTCATCATGAATGGTGCAGCTGTGCCTCCACCACCCACCGGTGTCCCCCCTTGCCTTATGCCCCACACCTGAAGGATGGTTTTGGACTTTAAGTCATTCATCTGTTTCCATATGAAACAGGAAAAAAAGTGACTTAAGGTACATTTGCAACATGACCCTTAACCCCTTCACTGCTGATATCAAATTCATAGGCCTACCCCCCTGTGCAGCAGGTTTAATTAAAATATAAAATAATTACTGATCATATTTAAAGTGCCTAAATGAATAGGATGCTCATTCCATACCAGAAAATCTATGTTTCGTCTTGGTGGAGGTTACCAGCTAAGTGAAGAGTTACGTCAAAGTGCAGCAACAGGGCCGTGACCGTGCTGCCAGACGCACAATGAAACTACTTACTACTCAACATAATACAGCTTATTTTGGTACATAAATGCTTCATTCATGCATTCATTCATTCATTCATTCATACTTCTGTTTTATACCCATCAAGAATATGTTGAATTTTTTGACTATTTAGCCTCGCCATTGAAGTAGAGGGCGCGGCAGCGTCAACACGTCGTACTGTACCGCTTGACCTTATTACTCACGCAAGCAGAAAAAGAGGTTCTATTATATCGCAACACTTGACACTGTTGCCATACAAGCCTATCACAGCTAATATTTACCCATAATATCATTGAGCGCGCAGTTTAAATACAGAAACCATATATGTACCAGCCGCAGTGAACCCTTAAAAAGCTGAGAGACCGTATTTGTACCAGCCGCAGTGAAGGGGTTAAACTATGTTGTCGATTATCTTCTCTTTAATTTAAGATGATTTTTCAAGGTGCAGCAGTGGCTGTGGGCACGCACCACCTGCCCGTCACCATGCACCGGTGGCTGTGCGCTGTGTATGTGCTGCCCACCACCACACCCACGGAACCAAAGCACCTCATCTGTGGAGACCGGGCAGGCAGCCTCCACCTCTACACCCTACATGTTAGTCACATCAGTAAATTGAAATCCTTTCCTTTCTGGGAACTTGAATGGCTACATAAGTCATAAACCATGACAAAAAATATAAATCAGTATTGCCATTTGGAAATCCTCCCTCCACCTTGCAATTATAGAACAGATGCGAGCATTGCTCAATGGCCTTGTCTGTTTAAGTGTGTTTGTAAAGATAGAAAAATGCATAATTTTCAGGAGGCCAAGGCTCAGGACAGCCTGCGGGGCGTGCATGGCAGGAATGGAGTCACGAGCCTGCTGTGCGGGCAAGGCGGCGTTGTGTACAGCAGCGGACGCGACGGCTACGTGAGGAGCCTGAGGGTGTGTGAGGGTCGCCTGCTGCCCCTCACAGTGACCAGGGTGACAGGGGCCAACTGGATCTCAAAGCTGATCACTGTGCAAGGAAAGCTTCTGGCTGTCTGCTTTCATGGGGTAAGTTTTGTTTGTGTTGGAAAGTCAATAGCAACAACAGTTATATTTTTCCTCATTTTTACTCTTCCTCTGATCAGTCTTCATCATGAATTATATGTAAGATTATAACATTGTTTTGCACTCATTACAGGATCATGGGAGTAATTGTTACAGGAGTGTGAACATTCTGGGTTTTGCCTTAAAAGTTGTAAAGGGAAAATGTAATTGTCAGAGCCAATTAGGGATTGAAGTGAAATGTAAAATATTTCATATTACATATAAGCCAAACCACTTTATTTTTAATTACCATATATATTCTTATTTCATATCATTTGGAACAATTTAGACAAAGAGCAATTATTATCACCAGCATCGTGTCCCCTATTCTTACATTAACAGAGCAACATTTAAGGGAACAGCAAAAAATGACACAGGTAGTTACTTATGTTACATTTTTTTACTGTTTTCTTTAAGAGTAGTATTGTACTCATGTGTGAGATTGTGCCAGAAAATTGACTTATCATGTCATTTGAGGCTTCATGGTTTCCTCTTTATAGAGTTGGACATGCAGTTTGAGCACCTCATTTCCAAAGCTATGCATATGACATTCAACACTTTGTGAGCCCCGTCACGACACTGTGTAGGGACAACCTCACTTCCCTGAGTCAAGTTGTGCTGCTCATCACCACCAGGCTTGTGTGCTGTACTTCTTGATTTCAGCTCATGTTCTGCCATGCAGATTATTAGTACACACATATATTTTCCTAAGAAGGCAATGTTTTCTTTGCATAATTTGTGAGAGCAGAAAAAAAATGCAGTCAATAAGATTTATGAACAGATATATGTGCACTGGTGTGGCAATGTATCACTACTAGGGTGGTGTTGTAATGAATTTGACATTCAGTTGTACATTATCTGCATCTTGGCAGTCCTGCTTTCACAGACGACCAAAATGGAAATGTTGTTTCTCATAGAGACAACGCCTGTGTAGTAGCACTCACAACATTATGTAGACGACAACATAAACAGGGAGCCATCACAATGAACTGAAAATTAATGGTAACTGTTAATGTACAACTTATTAGTATCTGTAAGGTTGTACATACATTTTTAGTTAGGAATGATAATGATACCAATGATGACCTTTGATTCTTCACGCCGGTAGCTGAGGTACTGATAGCTTTCTAATGTACACAAATTTTGTTTCATCCATCCACAAAATCTTGATAATTGTTAATTATAATTATTTGAAGCTGTTTTAATCAAACATAAGCTTTATATGAAATATAAATAGATTTTGTGTTTAGACTTGGATTTCATTCCAAAGCTATTTTATGATGCATGTACAAGTGACTGAAATCCGAGACACCTCTGTCCCAAGTATTTCTGATACTGGAAGCTCAGTCTGTAATTATAGCATTCTTTCCTTTTATTCCGTTGTCAGCCCTTGGCCTATTATCAGATAGCTAAACAAAATTCTTAAGTTAAAGCTGAGTTACATTGCAGGTAAAGCTGAAACTGTGGAATGTGGAGGAGGAGCAAACTCTGTTAGAGGTGGAGTGTGGTGGAGCCCACCGCTCATGGGACCTGCACGTGTGCAGGGCGCGGGGCTGGCTGGTGTGTGCCTTCCTCAAGGATGGCCTCCCTTACACCTTCTCCACCTCCATCACTGACAAGCTGTTGCCTCTCATCAGGGTGGGTGAAGTTGGATTAAATTATCATCACCATCACAAACATTGTTGTAAAAGACAGACTCCATATTTACATAGGTTAGTTTCAGGCACGTAAAGCCAGTGTGGCAAGCATATGAATTATATGCATTGTTTATTTGAATGCACTAACATCCTGGCCCATCATTAGGGCCTCATTCCACATCTTTTTTAATTTGCTTACTTGAACTCTGCGTGCTATTTCAATCAACTATATAGTAATTGTCATGCTCCATCCAGTCATTCACATTTTTTAATCTCCATCAAATGATTATAAGTCTTTCACAAATCATGTGAATTGCATACTACTCATTATGATACCATCATCGTGAGGGGCAGGTGCATCTGATTGACTCTTAGGATGCTGACAGTCTCATGCACTTCTGTTATTAGAATGGAAAAGTAGTGATCGGGAACTCTTATCATAATTAAATATAAAAATGATAATAAATAGGTTTTGTAATGTGGCAGTTTAAAGTCAAATAAACCTCACACACAAAACCACCTCTCTTCTCTTTGGTAGCCGCCATTCAACACCCAAGAAACGAGTGCCTTGCGGGTGTTCCTCCAGCAGCGTGGAGAGACAGTGTTTGTGACAGGGGGGGAGGACACCACCCTGCGCCTCCACGCCCTGCAGCACAAAGGGCAGCGGCAGACCCTGGGTGTACAGCGCAGCCACCTCTCTGGTGTGAGGGCCTTGTGCTTGGTGGAAGGAACAAATAGCACCCAGAGTGATGATGGCTCCGTGTGGCTGGTGTCTGCAGGGGGGCGTGCAGAGTTCAAGGTGTGCAGTGCAGTGTGAAGGAGTGTCCTGACCTGGCCAGGAACTCAACATGTGACTCCTGTTTCTGTGAACTGTGTGCACACTCACAAGGGTTCAAACATAGCATGGAGAACGACTCCTCTAGTTTCCGGCTCCCAAATGTGACCTTTCGTGAAGTAGGGTCCCACATGCTGCGCACGGGCTGTCACAAGACCTGGAAGAGCCAACACCTGACTCTGGATCCAGAAACTCGCTACATGGGTGCCACTGCCTTCTGGTCTCCTCATCACAGGCTTTGATAGCACTGGCATCCTCTGATGGGTTATTGAGGTCAGAATCACATCTAATTCGAGTTAACCCCATGAGACCCAGAACGTAATTTCCATCGTAATTTGGGTACCATTAGACAAATTTTAGTGACTAAGCAATATTCTATAGATATGTCCTGTTTAGTATCCTTGTCGACTAACTAATTGGGTATATTCAGTTACTTTTCGTAATTTTATGGCTAACAACATACATTTGTTTTAGAGCAAAGGAAAGATCTGGGTGTGAAGGGGTTAAGGTTAGAAAAATTACTCATGTATAGCCAAAAAAACGAAATTCAGTTAGAATGACAGCAAAAGCTAAGGTTGAGGAGTTGAATGGATGAAAATAGTTAAGCAGGACAAGAGAAACAGAGTGAGTTCACTTTAGAAGATAATGAGGGAACGTGAAGGGATACAGTGAAGTGTGCTGCTGCAAACATTCCTCATTATGAATTTTTCTGTTGTGAGTATTTTTTTTCATCATAAGGGACTGGCCCAAGAAAGAGAGAGAGAGAGAGAGCCACTAGCTGCCCCCATAAAACAGATAGTAAGAGGTTCCTGAAAGTGGGTGGGGGTTTGGGAGTACATGGTCACAACACTAGCTCTGTGACCCACCATTAGGTGATTTCTGTTGACACATGAAAACGTGGAACCTGTCTGTCCTAATGATGGTGTTGGTGATCAGTAGTAATGGTGTTAATGGTGGTGATGATTATGATGATGACAATTCTGCTGCTGCTGATGGAGCGAGAAAAAATGTAATTACTGTTGTATACAATACATCCTCTTCAAGGGAAAACAAACCATTGTAATGAGGATAAATACATCAGAAGCCGTTAAAACCATAGGGTTAACCTTATGGCGGAATCAATAACGCGCTGTTCTGGGAGTGCAATTCTGATGTGGCGGCAGTTCGACTCCCCGCGAAGGAAGGAAAAAGATTTTTATTTATTTCCGAATTGTGAATTACCAGCCTGAGTCCAATGTGTTGCGGAGAAGGGACAGATGTCATGTTTCCCATCTGTCACGTGAAGGCTGATGTAAAGAGGCCACTGGTAGGGTGTGCAGTTCGCATCAGTGTAAATGCAGTCCATGTGTGTCAAGAAAGAGACTGATGTTGTGTTCCCTCCCGCACGCAAGGAAGAGAGTAAGAACAAAGAAGACCCCCCCCCCCCCCCCCTACCCATCAAATACAAAGACATTAATTTTGAATGAATTGCTGTCATGCATTTGATATCATGGTAGTAGTTTTATGATTGGTATGTGCCAAGAATACAGAATGAAGCATAACACTGGATGATTCCATTTTTGATCAGTGACCTAAGAACATAAGAAAATAAGGAAGCTACAAGAGGCCGCGAGACCTACACAAGGTAGTTTCTGTATTACCGATACATATGTGTGCTTTTAAAACAAAATGAACTATAATCAGTAAGACATGAGGAGCAAACACAACACGCTCCTATCACAAATTAGCTGTTTGGTAAAAAAGATACGTAGAGGTGCCTAGGGATTAAAGTGGAGTAGATATTCAAATGATAAGTATTCATGGTGTGCCGTGTGTGACAGAGAAAAGCTTGTGGACTTAAGAGTAGTTGAATGGATGAGGAAAAACTCTTATTTGGGTGATTATTTTGAGATGGGAAAAATGAAAATATGTATAATAGAAAGTTCATGATATTCAGAAAGAATTATACAAATATTGGTTTCTTTGTTTTAACCCCTTGAGACCCAGAACGTAATTTCCATTGTAATTTGGTTACCATTAGACGATTTTTAGTAAATATAAGCAACATTTTATAGATATGACCTGTTTAGTATACTTGCCGACTAACTAATTTGGTATATTCAGTTACTTTTCGTAATTTTATGGCACGACAACAGACAATTTTTTATAGCAAAGGAAAGATCTGGGCGTGAAGGGGTTAAAAAGAATCTCTCGCTTGTCTTTTGCAGAGTCTTCTTCTTCCTGTGTGAGAGTGAAAGGCTGAGGGAAGCATGTGCAGCTGAGTGTGGCAGCTGTGTGCTGGCGGTGGCGCGGCTGAAGGTGGCGGCGGGGACCATCCTGGTGACCTGCTCCACCAGGGGTAAGTCACATTCTGGAACTACCAGGTACATTCTATGTAATCTCTTTTTTACGGACACAACACAGCATAGTAGAGCAGGTGTCCATAATAAATAATTTCCTTTTCCTTGCCCCCGCGGGGAGTTGAACCGCCGCCACATCAGAATTGCACTTGCAGACCAGCGCGTTACCGATTCCGCCATAAGGTTAACCCAATGGTTTTACGGCTTCTGGTGTATTTATGTTCATTTACACTATATCCAAGGGACTTTGGAGCTATGACCCTCAGTAGTATACAGTTGCAATGGAGGTTGCAACTTTCAAGGCCAATACAGGAAAATACCTTTTTTCCGGATACCCAACAACCGGAATAACCCAATAACTGGAATTTGTGGCAGGTAAGTAAATAGTATTAAAAATAAAAAAGTAACGAAATATTTAACTTTTAATTTTGCCGCCGTAGACGTGAGCGCCACCTATCGCCACCTGTTTATTCCCGCCCATAATGCGCCATGCGCTATGATAATTCAGTGTTTATCAGTCCGTGGGCAAGGTCAGTGCTACCCGACGACCGGAGTGGTATTTTTGAGTCATCTGTACTTTCAACATGCCGAAAGTTACAGCAAGAAAATAACACGTAAACGTGTCGTATTATCGATTAAAGACAAACTAGACATTTGCCAAAGACTTGGAAGTGGGGAAAGGAGACAAAATATTCTAGAACAATAAATATTGGCATGTCAACTATGTACGATATAAAAGCACAGGCTAAAGGTGAGGAGGAAGATGAAACCGTTAAAGTGTCATGGGAATCAGCACTTAACGGCTTACAAAATTACATCACTTTGCACAACGTCACCAATTTATATCTCCCAAGAAGTCATGCAACTTATAATGTTACAAAACAAGACTTTACATGAACGTCGCAAAGCACTCAAGCAGACCGATATCAAAACAATGTTCGCCCAGCGCAATGAAACAAAGACAAGCGCCAGTATCTGTGCCGGGGCATCAACTACAGACCGATCCCTAGCTGTGCCCTGGACCATCTCTGTCCACGACCTCCAGTGCCTGATGACCACATCACCACTGTCAGACACCAGACGGCCCGGACCGGGTTTTTCTGACCAGACTTGCCTGTCCCTAAAACAAATCAGTAAGTACAATAACAAATCAAATAGAAGATAAAAAATTGTTCCTTTCAGTACATATGAATAGTCGTGTTAAATCTTTGCATATACGCAGTTGAGTTTCTTAGTTTATAATTTACGGACTACATTACGGGAGTGTCAGTTTATACGTGCATAGTCAACAAGAACAGGAGTGGACTATGTTTGGGCTCGGGCATGTCTATTTATGGTGAATTACAGTTCTACTAATGATCTACTAAATAAGGTTAAGAGAAACAATCAATGCAATATTAATGTTTATTTTTTAGTAAATGCATCTTTCGTAAGTAATAACTTACCCATCAACCGGCGACCCGGAGTCAAAAACGATATATCCGGATAAAGATATTTTCCTGTACTGCGTATATAGACAGAATGTGGCTACTTGACCTTAACTCATGTCATTAATTTGCTAAGATTATCCAACTCTTCACCTATATGAGAACCATGATGATCTCATCAGCTGTGTGGATGGATTCACGCACGCAGCCATCAGAAGACCTTAGCTAGCACACTCCCAAGCCACCACAGCCACAAAAGCTGACTTGTGTGTCCTGCCCACCAGTCGGGTCACAGCCCTGGCTTTCTTATCTGCAATAACGACAATGGACCCAAGCTGGCATCACCATGAGCCCAGGTGTTGATGACACCAAACTCAGTGTGTGGGAGATCGTAGTAAAGGAAGGTGTTGAACTAGACTCCGTCTCTTCTCATCAATGCAGTGGTTTTGGACATCCTCTCAGGTTTCAGGTCTGTGTTTGTACGTGTGTTCCTATCTCATTGAATTTCTCAGGATTGAGTCATGGCTTGTGTGATCCTGTATTCCTTATAATTTTAGCATATCTTGCCTGGAATATGTTTTGCATTTCCCCTGTTGTACCAGCGAGCCTTAGCTAAACTTTGTGTGTCTGTCCTCATACCTGTATTATCTCTTTTTCCTTGAAATAATGCAACTTCCTTGCCGCTATCCTTATCTTCCGTCCATTCCATGCATTATACTTCAATTGGGAAGGTATACTTTTTTTGTTATTCAAGCATCTTCCTTTTCTCATATTTTCCTGTTGTCCCCACAAATATCCACTTTTTTCTCTGCTTATAGTAAGCCTTTTCTGTCCATTTTTTTTTAAGTAATACAGTTTATATAGATGCATATAGAGGCCCCGCCCACACTCCACTCACCACCGTCGGTGCTTGCCGTCGGTGCTTGCGACGGCAAGCACCGTTGCCTAGGGTTGATGTCCACACGAACGGTTTTTGTTCGGCGGTCGACGCCTTTCCTGATTTCAAATTGAGAGTCATGTTTTCTGCATATCGTTACTCTCACTCGGATTGTGACATAACCACAGGAGGTTTTAGAAAAACTGACACCAACTATCATCTTCATGCACATTTCTTTCTGCATATCATAACAAGAAAAATATAACGAAAACCTTTTTGTGTGTTCTAAAAATATAGCAAAAAGAAATAGGTGTATAAACATTTTTCCTTCTACTTTTTTGTCCTCAACTCGCTAGCAATTTCCCTAGACCTTTCTCCCATTTAATTTTTGATCGCATACTCTTAATCAGACTCCTTTCTTGGGTTCTGATGTATAAACGGTAACAACATGCAAAATCTAGATAGTGAAACTGCCCGTAACTATGAACATGTTTTTTGGCGCTGACCTCCCGGAGTGACGGGCAGCCCGCCCAATATTAAACCATGCTGAATGTTGCGGGCAGCCGCGACGTTAAATTTTGCTCGCGTCATCGTGGACCCCACTGCCACTTTTTGAGGACGGAACACTGTTTCGACGGGCAAGGCCCTAGTGACGGGGTGAGTGGTAAGTGTGGACGGGGCTTCAGCACTTCTCTTTCCTTTCCTTTTTTCAAGTGTTTTGCAGTTTTGTTTTCTTTTTGCCGTTCCTTGCAGGTTTGATCTTTCAACTGGGGCACTATCTATTGCTATTCCTTTGATATTGTTACAATTTCTTAAAATTTTAAAAATTCTTATGTGAGGGACATAAATATCTGCATACTCTAGTCTTTATTTTATCAGCATGGTGCTTATTTTCTTCATCATATCCTTTATCCAGAGTGAAGATTTATTCTTTATGTTATCTTTTCTCACCATTCCTATAAGGCGTTATTGAAACACTTATTCCTATGCCCTCTGTGATGGTCAGCCGGAACACTATTCCTGGTTCTGCCTCTTCATTTTGCCTTGTTAGTACCAAGATTGTAGCTATAGTCCGCTAAAGCTCTTTCCTTCACTCTTCCTTTTTCCTTTGTTTTCTCATTTCCTAAGATTATATGTCCGATAAAGTCTTCTTTCTCTTCATTTTTCCTTTTATTAAATCTCATTTGCCAGAGATTATAGGTCCGATAAAGTCTCTTTCCTCTTCCATTTTTCCTTGTTATTAATCTACATTATCCAAGATGATAGGTCCGATACAGTCTCTTTCCTTCCTCTCTTTTTCCTTGTGATTAGCTCATTTCCAAGATATAGGTCCGATAAGTCTCATTTCCTCTTCATTTTTTCCTTGTTATTCATCCTCATGTCACAAGATTATAGGTCCGATAAAAGTCCTCTTTCCCTTCATTTTTCCTTGGTAATATATCTCATTTTCCAAGATGATAGGTCGATAAAGTCTCTTTCCTCCATCCTTCATTTTTTCCTTGTTACTTATCTCATTTTCTAAGATTAATATGGTCCGATAAAGTCCTTTCCTCTTCATATTTTCCTTGTTATTAGCTCATTTTCCCAGAATTATACAATGGACCCGATAAAGTCTCTCCACTTCTCATTTCCAGTACAGACCATACTTGCAAATTAATTCCATCTCCCATCAATAGTTACTAACATTACATAATTTTGTTAAAATCTTCTGCTTTTCTTTGCAATAGTGGTTGTTTTCTTCTGCTTTATCACTAACTTTGGCATCATCTGCAAACAGTACGTTATTATTATTTACTTCATTTTGGTAGGACAATTATGTTGATCAAGTAACTTATTGGTGCTACTACTTGTTCCCTGTGCTACCACTCCCTGCTTGTCAACCTCTCTCAATCTGTTTACTCGTGTGGGAATAAATTGATAGGGATGAACTTGATGGTTACCGCCTAAATATAATCAAAACACTGGTGCTTGATTAACCTCCACAACTGAAAAAGATAATTAAATTAAGGGAACAACTAGAATTAACTATCTACCACTAAAAATTTTACCTGGTGGTAGTGGCTGTCCAACTAATGTCCCAAGCTAAACCTTATTATTGTAGAATCTCAGAGATCTGAGGAGAACTTAGTGGTTTAACCGACAGACCTCCTGCAAAAGGGGTTACTTAGCTGTTGACGTCTTAGATATCGAAGGATTGAAGACAATATTGCAGGCAGAAGCGAAACCTTCTCGGTGTTACAAGCAGACTCATGAACCGGATTTTGGGTTTAGTAACCCATACCC
Source organism: Chionoecetes opilio (assembly GCA_016584305.1). NCBI lineage: Eukaryota > Metazoa > Arthropoda > Malacostraca > Decapoda > Majidae > Chionoecetes > Chionoecetes opilio. The sequence goes on along the minus strand of JACEEZ010007876.1, from coordinate 8,928 downwards.
TTCATGAATACTATTACAATTTTACACGAGAACACCACGAGGTGTCTCTAAATGTGTCGTATACCGGGAGCAAAAGATGGTATATAAGATGGTCTTCCCGCGTCGGTGGTCGGTGACTAAAAGGAGGCCAGTCAGCTGTCTCCATGTCGTCTGTTCGACTCCAAAGATATGACAATCCCAATCTTTCCCATAAATTTATAATTAACTCCTTATGTTTACTACTATTTAATTTAGTAATATTCTTAATTATCTCTGGAACAATTTATAATTTCCGACAACCGTCTCTAAAGACTGTTTTATGTTCCCATATTTTTCCTTCTCGGTAGTTCCCTTGCCATCCAGCTCTTAATCATTTTGTCTCTCTTCAGTCCTCCAATGTCTTCTAACTTCCTAATAGCTATTTATGTGGAACTTTGTCAAATACTCTTTTTTTTTAGATTCAAGTTAATGGTCCACCCATCCATCTTCACCCTTTCTTTTGGTTAGAACTTACACGTGAGTAAAATTGCGGATGACATATTTCTTTTCTTTTTATCGAAATTGTCTGTCTCGTATCAGTTTGGTACTCCTTGCCGCTTTCCAAGTATATTTCCGTCCACTTTACTTTTCTTTTATTTATTTATTTACTGTTATTTACATATATTTTGCATATTATTTATTCGTTTATTTTTGATTTTTCATTTTTGTCATTTATTTAATGTTTTATTTTATTTTATTATTTAATTATAAATGTTTCTTTAATTTATTTTTATCTATTTATATTTTTGTTATTTTTTATTTTGTGTGTGTTTGTGCTTATGCATGTTACTGGGCGTGTAGAAGAGAAGGATGTAAGTTGCCTGATTACTTGGATGTGTTATGCATTCTACTTACCATTGACCAAGTCTTTTTCCCAAATGAACTTGTTGCTATCATGTTTCTAGACTTCAAAAAGTAATACATGCCAGACTAGACATTGAAACTTGTCCCAGGGTAACTTCTGTAAACACGTGAAATATAGCTAGCTTTTAATAAAAGGTGCCACTCATGGCCTTTATGCATCATATCAGAAACTATTTACAATATGTTCTTCATATCTTTTTTATCATTTTCAGACTCAACTGCTTCCAGGAATACTACTGAGTGCTTCCCCCAGTGATCACTCTTAATCCGTCTGGAACATTTGTTGTAGAAAGTATGGAGACCATCAATAGATCCTAATGCTTTGCAGAGGCTCGGACAAGATAAAGCCTCCGAGGAACCACAAGTGTTAACACCGGGTGGGGTTTTTGCTTTACAGGACCCGGATTGAAGGGCATTACCGTCACGGATGGTTATAACACTAAAAAGGGGGACTGAAACCACGTGCTAGTAAAAAAATTTTTTGTTTTGGGTATGGGTTTCAAATTTTTAGTATCTTTTTGGAAGCTCAGTTGTTTTCCATCCCTTTCGCTTTATGTACAGAAGACCCCCAAAAAAATTTGAACTCCTTTTAACTCGATCTGCTTCCCCGACAAATAATTTCTTTTTTTTCTTTTAACGATGCATCAATAAAAAACCCTTTTGGGTGTTGGAGGTTACTAGATGAAACAGTACAGTCTTTCGTGTGCGGCGAGGACTTTGAATTTTGAAAAGTTTTTCAACGAAGACAGTGAGTGAAGTGCCAGCAGTGTGACAAAACATTTAAATGAAAGAGTAGCTTGAGAGGGCATTTCCTTTTCACAGAGTGGTGTAAGAATTTTGAATGTTTTTGAGTGGGAAAATTTACTACAAAGATAGCCTCACCACACACACATGACACAAGTGGTGCTAAAAAATATGAATGTCTTGGTGTGGGAAAAGATTTATGAAAAAAGGGGTTTCCCCCACTAAACACCCTGACCACAGTGATGTTAAAAAAATGAATGTTTGAGTTGGGAATAGATTTACTAGAAAGGTAGCCTCACCCTACACCCCGAACACGGGGGTTAAATTATGATATTGGAATGTGGGAAAAATTTTAACCAGTTTTAAACCCCAACCAACAAACCTTTAACACCTGGCGCGGGGGTTTTATGTGCGATTTTTTAGAAGGTTTTTAAAACAAAGCCTGATATTTTCCCAAACCACATAAGACCCCTTTTGAGGTGGTGGTTTGTGGAAAAAATTGATTTTACCCGTCCGTGTGATTCCGTGTGACATGGGGGGTGGGGGCAGGGGGGGATTTTTGGTGTGCGGGGCCCTGAAGAAAGTGATTTGTGGTCTTTATATTAGTTTAATTTGTAAATTTTCCTCCATACTTTAAATAGTTTATACTAAATTTTTGGGGATATTTTTGATAATGCAATTTAACAGTGTTCGAGCAAAAAGAAAGGTCCCGCACCAGATTTTCATTTAAAACTTTTTTTCCCTTTGGGGTGCGGGGGCCCCTTTCGGATGCGGGGTGTTACATGTGTGGTGGCACCCTGCTCCTGTGTTTGTGCACTGAGTCTATAATAAACCCTTTTNATAGGGTGGTTGTAATGAATTTGACATTCAGTTGTACATTATCTGCATCTTGGCAGTCCTGCTTTCACAGACGACAAATGGAAATGTTGTTTTCATAGAGACAACGCCTGTGTAGTAGCATCACAACATTATGTAGACGACAACATAAACAGGGAGCCATCACAATGAACTGAAAATTAATGGTAACTGTTAATGTACAACTTATTAGTATCTGTAAGGTTGTACATACATTTTTAGTTAGGAATGATAATGATACCAATGATGACCTTTGATTCTTCACGCCGGTAGCTGAGGTACTGATAGCTTTCTAATGTACACAAATTTGTTTCATCCATCCACAAAATCTTGATAATGTTAATTATAATTTATTTGAAGCTGTTTTAATCAAACATAAGCTTTATATGAAATATAAATAGATTTTGTGTTTAGACTTGGATTTCATTCCAAAGCTATTTTATGATCATGTACAAGTGACTGAAATCCGAGACACCTCTGGTCCCAAGTATTTCTGATACTGGAAGCTCAGTCTGTAATTATAGCATTCTTTCCTTTTATTCCGTTGTCAGCCCTTGGCCTATTATCAGATAGCTAAACAAAATTCTTAAGTTAAAGCTGAGTTACATTGGCAGGTAAAGCTGAAAACTGTGGAATGTGGAGGAGGAGCAAACTCTGTTAGAGGTGGAGTGTGGTGGAGCCCACCGCTCATGGGACCTGCACGTGTGCAGGGCGCGGGGCTGGCTGGTGTGTGCCTTCCTCAAGGATGGCCTCCCTTACACCTTCTCCACCTCCATCACTGACAAGCTGTTGCCTCTCATCAGGGTGGGTGAAGTTGGATTAAATTATCATCACCATCACAAACATTGTTGTAAAAGACAGACTCCATATTTACATAGGTTAGTTTCAGGCACGTAAAGCCAGTGTGGCAAGCATATGAATTATATGCATTGTTATTTGAATGCACTAACATCCTGGCCCATCATTAGGCCTCATTCCACATCTTTTTAATTTGCTTACTTGAACTCTGCGGCTATTTCAATCAACTATATAGTAATTGTCATGCTCCATCCAGTCATTCACATTTTTTAATCTCCATCAAATTGATTATAAGTCTTTCACAAATCATGTGAATTGCATACTACTCATTATGATACCATCATCGTGAGGGCAGGTGCATCTGATTGACTCTTAGGATGCTGACAGTCTCATGCACTTCTGTTATTAGAATGGAAAAGTAGTGATCGGGAACTCTATCATAATTAAATATAAAAATGATAATAAATAGGTTTTGTAATGTGGCAGTTTAAAGTCAAATAAACCTCACACACAAAACCACCTCTCTTCTCTTTGGTAGCCGCCATTCAACACCAAGAAACGAGTGCCTTGCGGGTGTCCTCCAGCAGCGTGGAGAGACAGTGTTTGTGACAGGGGGGGAGGACACCACCCTGCGCCTCCACGCCCTGCAGCACAAAGGGCAGCGGCAGACCCTGGGTGTACAGCGCAGCCACCTCTCTGGTGTGAGGGCCTTGTGCTTGGTGGAAGGAACAAATAGCACCCAGAGTGATGATGGCTCCGTGTGGCTGGTGTCTGCAGGGGGGCGTGCAGAGTTCAAGGTTGTGGCAGTGCAGTGTGAAGGAGTGTCCTGACCTGGCCAGGAACTCAACATGTGACTCCTGTTTCTGTGAACTGTGTGCACACTCACAAGGGTTCAAACATAGCATGGAGAGCGACTCCTCTAGTTTCCGGCTCCCAAATGTGACCTTTCGTGAAGTAGGGTCCCACATGCTGCGCACGGGTTGTCAAAGACCTGGAAGAGCCAACACCTGACTCTGGATCCAGAAACTCGCTACATGGGTGCCACTGCCTTCTGGTCTCCTCATCACAGCTTTGATAGCACTGGCATCCTCTGATGGGTTATTGAGGTCAGAATCACATCTAATTCGAGTTAACCCCATGAGACCCAGAACGTAATTTCCATCGTAATTTGGGTACCATTAGACAAATTTTAGTGACTAAGCAATATTCTATAGATATGTCCTGTTTAGTATCCTTGTCGACTAACTAATTGGGTATATTCAGTTACTTTTCGTAATTTTATGGCTAACAACATACATTTGTTTAGAGCAAAGGAAAAGATCTGGGTGTGAAGGGTTAAGGTTAGAAAAATTACTCATGTATAGCCAAAAAAACGAAATTCAGTTAGAATGACAGCAAAAGCTAAGGTTGAGGAGTTGAATGGATGAAAATAGTAAGCAGGACAAGAGAAACAGAGTGAGTTCACTTTAGAAGATAATGAGGGAACGTGAAGGGATACAGTGAAGTGTGCTGCTGCAAACATTCCTCATTATGAATTTTCTGTTGTGGTATTTTTTTTCATCATAAGGACTGGCCAAGAAAGAGAGAGAGAGAGAGAGCCCACTAGCTGCCCCTATAAAACAGATAGTAAGAGGTTCCTGAAAGTGGGTGGGGTTGGCAGTACATGGTCACAACACTAGCTCTGTGACCACCATTAGGTGATTTCTGTTGACACATGAAAACGTGGAACCTGTCTGTCCTAATGATGGTGTTGGTGATCAGTAGTAATGGTGTTAATGGTGGTGATGATTATGATGATGACAATTCTGCGCTGCTGATGTGGAGCGAGAAAAAATGTATATTACTGTTGTATACAATACATCCTCTTCAAGGGAAACAAACCATTGTAATGAGGATAAATACATCAGAAGCCGTAAAACCATTAGGGTTAACCTTTGGCGGAATCAATAACGCGCTGTTCTGGGGTGCAATTCTGATGTTTTTGGCGGCAGTTCGACTCCCCGCGAAGGAAGGAAAAAGTTTTTTTATTTTCGAATTGTGAATTACCAGCCTGAGTCCAATGTGTTGCGGAGAAGGGAAGATGTCATGTTTCCCCATCTTGTCACGTGAAGGCTGGATGTAAAGAGGCCACTGGTAGGGTGTGCAGTTTCGCATCAGTGTAAATGCAGTCCATGTGTTGTCAAGAAAGAGACTGATGTTGTGTTCCCTCCCGCACGCAAGGAAGAGAGTAAGAACAAAGAAGACCCCCCCCTCCCCCCCCCTACCCATCAAATACAAAGACATAATTTTGAATGAATGCTGTCATGCATTTGATATCATGGTAGTAGTTTTATGATTGGTATGTGCCAAGAATACAGAATGAAGCATAACACTGGATGATTCCATTTAGATCAGTGACCTAAGAACATAAGAAAATAAGGAAGCTACAAGAGGCCGCGAGACCTACACAAGGTAGTTTCTGTATTACCGATACATATGTGTGCTTTTAAAACAAATGAACTATAATCAGTAAGACATGAGGAGCAAACACAACACCTCCTATCACAAATTAGCTGTTGGTAAAAAAGATACGTAGAGGTGCCTAGGGATTAAAGTGGAGTAGATATTCAAATGATAAGTATTCATGGTGTGCCGTGTGTGACAGAGAAAAGCTTGTGGACTTAAGAGTAGTTGAATGGATGAGGAAAAAACTCTTATTTGGGTGATTATTTTGAGATGGGAAAAATGAAAATATGTATAATAGAAAGTTCATGATATTCAGAAAGAATTATACAAATATTGGTTTCTTTGTTTTAACCCCTTGAGACCCAGAACGTAATTTCCATTGTAATTTGGTTACCATTAGACGATTTTTAGTAAATATAAGCAACATTTTATAGATATGACCTGTTTAGTATACTTGCCGACTAACTAATTTGGTATATTCAGTTACTTTTCGTAATTTATGGCACGACAACAGACAATTTTTATAGCAAAGGAAAGATCGGGCGTGAAGGGGTTAAAAAGAATCTCTCGCTTGTCTTTTGCAGAGCTTCTTCTTCCTGTGTGAGAGTGAAAGGCTGAGGGAAGCATGTGCAGCTGAGTGTGGCAGCTGTGTGCTGGCGGTGGCGCGGCTGAAGGTGGCGGCGGGGACCATCCTGGTGACCTGCTCCACCAGGGGTCAAGTCACATTCTGGAACTACCAGGTACATTCTATGTAATCTCTTTTTTACGGACACAACACAGCATAGTAGAGCAGGTGTCCATAAATAAATAATTTCCTTTTCCTTGCCTCGCGGGGAGTTGAACCGCCGCCACATCAGAATTGCACTTGCAGACCAGCGCGTTACCGATTCCGCCATAAGGTTAACCCAATGGTTTTACGGCTTTGGTGTATTTATGTTCATTACACTATATCCAAGGGACTTTGAGCTATGACCCTCAGTAGTATACAGTTGCAATGGAGGGTTGCAACTTTCAAGGCCAATACAGGAAAATACCTTTATCCGGATACCCAACAACCGGAATAACCCAATAACTGGAATTTGTGGCAGGTAAGTAAATAGTATTAAAAATAAAAAAGTAACGAAATATTTAACTTTTAATTTTGCCGCCGTAGACGTGAGCGCCACCTATCGCCACTGTTTATTCCCGCCATAATGCGCCATGCGCTATGATAATTCAGTGTTTATCAGTCCGTGGGCAAGGTCAGTGCTACCCGACGACCGGAGTGGTATTTGAGTCATCTGTACTTTCAACATGCGAAAGTTACAGCAAAGAAAATAACACGTAAACGTGTCGTATTATCGATTAAAGACAAACTAGACATTTGCCAAAGACTTGAAAGTGGGAAAAGGAGACAAAATATTCTAGAACAATAAATATTGGCATGTCAACTATGTACGATATAAAAGCACAGGCTAAAGGTGAGGAGGAAGATGAAACCGTTAAAGTGTCATGGGAATCAGCACTTAACGGCTTACAAAATTACATCAACTTTGCACAACGTCACCAATTTATATCTCTCAAGAAGTCATGCAACTTATAATGTTACAAACAAGACTTTACATGAACGTCGCAAAGCACTCAAGCAGACCGATATCAAAACAATGTTCGCCCGCGCAATGAAACAAAGACAAGCGCCAGTATCTGTGCCGGGGCCATCAACTACAGCCGATCCTGCTGTGCCTGGACCATCATCTGTCCAAGGACTCAGTGCCTGATGAGCCACTATCACCACTGTCAGACAACCCAGACGACCCGGACCTGGAGTTTTCTGACCAGACTGCCTAGCCTAAACAAATACAGTAAGTACAATAAACAAATCAAATAGAAGAAAAAAAAGTGTTCCTTTAGTATATAATTTCGTGTTTAAAAGTCTTTGCATATACGCAGTTGAGTTTCTTTAGTTTATAATTTACGGTACTACATTACGGGAGTGTCATTTATACGTGCATAGTCAACAAGAACAGGAGTGCTATGTTGGGCTGGGCATGTCTATTTATGGTGAATTACAGTTCTACAATGATCTACTAATAAGGTAAGAGAAACAATCATACAATATTATGTTTATTTTTAGTAAATGCATCTTTCGTAAGTATACTTACCATTAACCGGCTACCGGAAAGTCCGGATATATCCGGATAAAAGATATTTTCCTGTACTGTATATAGAACTAGAATGTGGCTCTTGACCTTAAATCATGCATTAATTTGCTAAGAATTATCCAACTCATCACTATATGACCATGAATGATCTCATCAGGCTGTAGTGGATTGGAGTCAACGGCACGCAGCATCAGAAGACCTTAGCTACACACTCCCACAGCCACCACAGCCACAAAAGCTGACTTGGTGTCTGCCCACCAGTCAGGGGTCAATGCACTGGATTTCTGCCATAACACAGATGACCCAAGCTGCATCACATGGCCACAGGTGGTGATGACAACAAACTCAGTGTGTGGGAGATCGTAGTAAAGGAAGGTGTTGAACTGACCGTCTCTCATCAATGCAGTGTGTTTGGACATGCCTCTCAGGTGTCAGGTCTGTGTTTGTACGTGTGTTCTAATCTCATTGAATTTCTACAGGATTGAGTCAGGCTGTGTGATCCTGTATTCCTTATTAATTTTATCATATCTGGCCTGAATAATGTTTTGCATTTCCCCTGTTGTACCAAACAGAGCCTGAGCTAACTTGTGTGGTCCTGTCTGAGTACCTGTATTTATCTAGTTTATCTTGAAATAATGCAAAACTTCTTGCCGCTATCACTTAATCTTCCAGTCCATTCCAGGCATTATACTTCAATGGGGAAGGTATACTTTTTTGTTATTCAAGCATCTTCCTTTTCTCATATTTTCCTTGTGTCCCCACAAATATCCACTTTTTTCTCTTCTTAATAGTAAGCCTTTCTGTCCATTTTTTTTAAGTATCAGTTTATATAATGCATATAAAGCCCCGTCCACACTACCACTCACCACCGTAGGTGCTTGCCGTCGGTGCTTGCCGACGGCAAGCACCGTTGCCAGGGTTGTGTCCACACGAACGGTTTGTTCGGCGGTCAGCGCGCTTCTGATTTCAAAATGAGAGTCATGTTTTCTGCATATCGTGTACTCTCACTCGAGATTATGAAATAACCACAGGATGGTTAGAAAAAAACTGGAAAAAACCAAAA
>JACEEZ010007875.1:0-39327 GCA_016584305.1 Chionoecetes opilio | reverse complement strand
TTTGGCCCCCTCGCTAATCCACCCCCCGCCCGACGCCCCCCAGCATATGGCATAGTTTTTAAACCTCTTTCAGACAACGCGCGATCATTTCACCAATACCAAGCCAGTGTACCCCTAGAGTCGTGGCCCAAAACGCAGTGTGAACTGCCGATTTTGATTTAAAACCTTTAGAGAGAAGAATTTATTCTACTTCCAAACAATCTTTTCCATATTTTTAAATCAAAAAAAGGAATAGTGAAAACCTGTTACCTCATATCTTCAAGCTATGTTTTTGCTCTAATTTGTCAACTTTTTCCATCTCCAGTCTAAAAATATTTATATATATATATATATATATATATATATTATATAATTTATATAACTGGAGATGGAAGAGTTTGCTCAGATATATTATATATATTATATATATATATATACTATTATATATATATATACTATATTTTTATATTAATCATAAGCTTCGCCTTATCCTCATCCTGTTGTGAACCACACACACACCACAACCACCACACACACACACACAACACCACACCAACCACACACACACACACACTGCCTGGAGTCCACTACTACCCTTCCTCAATCAACACGAAGGAAGGCACCGAACTACCCCGGGGATCTCCCCGGGTGTGCTTCAACTCAAAGCTGAGTGAAGCAGCCCCGGCAAATACGAGGGCATTTATAAACCTCGTTTTCTTTTGTTAGTCAGTCATCTGTATATAGCTGAAGCGTTACTACTCTCTCGGGAACATAGCAGTAACACCATTCTTGTGCCTTTAAAGTAAGTACCCAGTCAACTTTAGCACCGGGAACTCTACTCAAGTCAACTCCCTTATTATTATTGCTTTACTACCTGGTGGTGAAACTTATCTTAGTATTCTTTTTGTGTTTTTCTCTAGGGTTAATTATCTTGTGTTATGTACATATTGGTCATTTAGATTATATAAGCATTTTCTTTAGTCATCTCTGTGTGTTTTCAAAAGCAAGATCATCTTACTCCTTGCTACAAGGTGATTTATTAGATATTTTTAATTGTTATTGTTATCTACTTCTTTCCATCACCTTTTTGTTATGGTTTCGGGCGTTTAAAGTCTCGCTACTCATCCTCTAGACAACTCACTGTCTCGCTCGAAAACAGTTGGGGGCCTGTCCGGGATTGTAATAACCTTTACGGTTGTTATTTCTTAATCTCACTTCAGTGATTCATATTTTTCTGTGTTTCACCCCAGGTATTTTCTTTTGTTGTGAGAGTTCACTGTGTCTATGTTGGTGGGTTATTACTTTACGTGTGCTACATGATTGAGCGTGTGGATAGCTGTGCCTTTAAAAACTCACTACACGAGGCCTGGTGTGAGGCATTTTCCAGTTCGTCCACTGCTTAAATTACCTTATTGCTCGGGTTTGATATTTTTCCAAGAAGGACACTTTCCTCCCCGCTAGCTAACTGACTCATCTTTTCTCACGGAACCCCCCGATGTTCCAAATCTATTAACTCACTCGATTTTAATTTGACCGTTCAAAACTCAACATTGAGTCTTATGCAGATCTTGTGTGCGAAATTGTGGTACTGCTTCCCTCTGGTACTTCTCCATGGCTCGTATATCCTTCAAAGTGATAAATCTCCAGGGGTCCATTCCCCTATCAAATCTCTGTCAGGGTAGTTTCATTTAATAGCTCGAGTGAAATTTTCTGAAATACGCCCTTGGCATCTTCTTCTAACCCTATTGTGGGTCTTAATTTTGTTTTAACTTTAAATCATGGAGTTTGATGCAAAGAGTTTTGTCGTTAATCCCTCTGCGAAAAACTTAAAGCTGCAGAGTTACTAAGAAAACTCAGTAATTCCGCTAACTTAGCATCATTCACTCATGAAACTAAAAAGGGAACATTTAAATGACACAATATTAACTCATCTGGGTGAAGAACCAATTCTGACCCTCAGTCAGAAACCACCACTTCTAGAGGTTTTCAGACACAGACTTCCCTAGAAGTGGAAAAAAAGTGAAAATGCAGCCATTAACAAATAAATTGGGACTATGAAAGAGCAGAAAAGAGAGTAAAAGGGAGAAAAAGAGCGTGAAGAGAAGAAAAAGAGCGTGAAAGAGCAGAAAAAAAACTTGATAGAGAACATCAGTTAAAAGTCCTCGCTCTGCAGAATAAAGGTCCGCCACTAAAACTCCAAATAAATTACAATTAAAAAAAATTTTGCCTCTTTTCCCTCATTTTCTCTGATTACGATCCTGAAGCTTTTTTTAGAGAGTTCGAATCCTCTGCCACGCATTTGCGGGTACCTAAAGAGGATTGGACCGGGCTTGTCAACCCAAAAACTTAATGGAAAGGCTTTATCTTTTCAAAGACAGTGTGCAGAATATGCCGATTATGATGTAGTTAAAGATGCTATACTTACAGCTTACGCGGTCACCACAGAAAGATACCGACAAAACTTCCGCAACATGAACAAAATACTGGTCACTTACCTAGAATTTGCCTCAAGAAATTCAGAGCCCTTTAAAAAACTGGTTTCAAGTCTGCATCAGTCACCACTTATACGATCTGGTAAATCTCGTAGCACGGGGAGGAATTTAAACGTAAAATATCCAAACTCAACATGTTGAAACATTACAGACAAGGATGAGACAAACCTACTCAACTGCTAAAATAGCAGATGTCTTTTCCTTAGTACATCGCCCTGTATCCTGGGGAGAGAAGAAGGCTCAGTCCATTGTAAGTTCAGGTGCAAGTTATGAAAAGGATGGTAAGTCTGTAGATAGTGGTTCCAAGCCAAGTGTGTTCTGCTATTTCTGAAAGAAAACTGGCCACCTCATAAAGAACTGTCCTGACCCTAGGTGTAAGTAGCTAAAATGGGCACATTTTCTAAACCAGTTGCTTCGGGGGAACACAAAAATTTTCCACTCCCTTTTTTTTACTGATCTTTCAACCCTTCAGGTCACAAGGTATGTCTCCTCGACTCTGACTCTGAGGAAGCGCCCTCTCCAGATTATGCGGGATACTGCTTCTCCCCAAATTTCAATCCTTTTTAAAATCTGCATTTTCCAGGAGTAGAACGGAAGTATAAAAAGGGGAAAGGTGTACCTCAAGGATTTTCACCAGACTTCCCCGTACCTCTGGCTAGGGTGAAACCTTGATTGTCCCTTGTTAAGGGAGTAGAAAACATTGCGTCAGTGAGGACAAGTCTTTACCCATTCCTCATACTAACTTCCTGTTAGCTAACGATCTGGGCTGGTGAGTTAGTCCATTCCACCCCCCTTGTCACTAATAATCACCATTACCATACAACCCCACAGCTCACATGGAAAAGGAGCAGCCAAATCTTTTTCCTAACTGTGCCGTTACCCGTGGCACAGTCCGAAGCAACTGCTCAAATACCCCCTCAGCCCTTGTCAACTACCACTCCTCTTTACGCCTAACGTAAGTCCTTGGCAAGGGTATTCTCTGAAAAACTACTTGCTGAGGCTCAACGAGACGATGTTTACTCTGTCTCGGTACCATGCCAGAACCTTTCCCTAAAGATCAGATCACTCATTCCCCTTCTTTCTATTACCAGGAAAAAGTTCTTATGAGGCTATTCAAACTGCATAACTTTCTGATGATGCCACTTGGGCTGAAGTTCACCAAATTGTATTGCCAATCAACTTGAGAGACCCAATCGGGAGATCGCTCATGGAGAACAAGCCGGTCACATGGGAAATTAAGAAAACTTGTGAAAAAATACTCAATGATTTTTACTGGCCAGGATTAAAAAAAGACATAACTTCAATGATAAATTCATGTCACACTTGCCAGATTATGGGAAACTAATCAAAATTTCCTCAGTACCCACTCCAACCTATCCAGTGCCTGAGGAACCTTTTCAAAAGATCATCATTGACTCGTTTGGGCCCCTTGCCCAAAACTAGGAGAGGGGAAACCCAAAACATCCCACTATTATGTGTCCAACCACCCGATACCCTAGGCTTTCCCACTTAAAAAAAATTACAGCCAAAACAATTGTGTCAAAAATCACTCAACTGTTCACTACCTTTGGCATACCTAGGGAATCAAAGTGACCGCGCCAAATTTTCAGAGCGGTCTCTTTGCAGCAGTTCTGGCAGAGCTTGGAATCACACAGACTCTAAACTACGGCATACCATCCTCATACAAGGTGCTTGGAGAGATGTCAACCAGAAAACCCTTAAGGAAATTCTCCGCAAGTTTTGTCATGACAAGACCAAGAATGGGACGAAGCCTTCCTTTCGTCCTATTCGCCATACGGGACACCCACCGAGTCCCCTTGTGTTGCTCCTTTGAGCTATTGTTTGGTCGTAAGGTTAGGGGGCCACTTAAGTAATCAAGACAGATTGCTAACCAACCCCTACGTAAACTTGTCACTATCACTCAATACATTGAGAAACTTAAGAATACTCTTGACCAAGTCCGCTCTTTGCTCGAAGCCATCTCAAACAAGCTCAAGGGGTAATGAAAAACACTTTGTAGTAAAAACTAAAGTAGAACATTAAAGAAAGGGGACCAAGTCCTTGCTTTTATCCAGTCTTTGGTTTACCTTTACAACTAAATACCATGGTCCCTTTTAAATCAGTAAGAAGGTCAGTGACAATAACTAAACCTAAACACTCCGACCGCCGTAAAAGCATCAGCTATTCACTTAATCTACGAAAATTACAAGGTAGACCAAACTTGGGACCTGATACAAATAAAATACTGATTCAAATCAAACCCGTTTGCCCATTTCTGTACCTGAAATACCACCCCCTTTAACGTACAGATTGTGAAAAAAATTTAAACCCTTTCTTGGTAATCTCAGGATTACCCAAAACCCCCTATCTTCTCTCACAGGAGGGGACTAACCACCATTAGTTTAAAACCCTAAGATGCCTTCGATCCCCTCCCAAATTATGTAACATTTACCTCCCACGATGTCGAGCTTCTCCCGGGCCTCTCCTTTCTCAACCACCCTACCGACTACATCCTCGGAAATGTGCGGATGAGGGAAGGGGATTTTCTAACTCCACAGGGACTGGCTATTCCACCAGTCTCGTGGGCGTCACCTTCTTCTCGTCCCCAAGGAGATGGACAAATGCGGGCCCCTGCACGGGACTACCGCAGGAAACGCTTTTGACTGTTCCGGACGCCCCACCCTCTACCAAGAATTGATCTCATCGCAAGGTTGACAGACTATTTATAACAAAAATTGACTTACTGAGGGATACTACCAAATACCCCTTACGGAAAAGGCCAACAAAATCAGCCTTTTATCACACCCTTTTGGGGCTTTTCCAATACAGAGTCATGCCTTTGGGATGAGGATGCCCCTTCTACCTTTCCCAAAGGCAATGGACTCTTATTACAGATCTGGCTGGAGTTTCTGTATACTTAGAACGACATTCTGATTTTACAGAATTGGAGCAGCCTTTTCAAACTCCGGAAGTGTTTGAACAGCTGCAGGAGCACACTGACCATCAAGTGGCCAAAAACCACCTCAGCCCAGCCACGGTGACATTACCTGGACACGAGGTGGGACAAGCCAAGTACGACCCAAAATGGCCCCAAAATCTCCGCCTCTTTGGAAAAAAACCCTGCCCTACTACTCGGAGGCCCTACGGCCTTTCTGGGTATGGAGGTTACTACGAGATTCGTCCCAACTTCGCGGCCCTATCGTCCCCTCACCCGGCTCACTAGTGGGGCTGTGACCACAACTGGACGGACGTCCCCCAAGCCGCCTTCAACCAACTTTAAAAACTTCCTGTCCCAGGGTCCCGTGCTCTCGCTCCCGACTTCGCCAAACCCTTTGCTCTGCAAACAGATGCAAACGACCCGCCTTAAGGGGCTGTACTCTTACAGAGGTGGGGGATTCTTTACCCCTGCATACACTCCAGCAGTTCACATCCACCAACAGCGGTACGCACCATCGAAAAGAACTCCTGCAATCTCTCAGCGGTACAAAAATTTCAGTGTTATCTCAGCAAGTCAAGTCCTTTAAAAAGTCTACACTGATCACAACCCTCTTTCCTTCCTAATCGTGCAAAATTTACCAATCAACGCCTTCTCCGATGGTCTCTCTTCCCCCAACTTTTCAACCTGACCATTATCCACATCAAGGGCCACCCACAACATCATTGCAGACGCTCTCTCTCCACCTAGAGGCTCACCTTGACCAGTTCAACTCTACGACTCCACTTCTTCCCATGGCGTCGTCTTATGGGGGAGGTATCATAAGTCTCGCCTTATCCTCATTCCTGTGTGACACACCACACACACACCACCACACACACACAAACAAAACACACACACACACACACACGCCTGGAGTACCACTAACTACCTTCCTCAATCAACACGAAGGAAGGCACCGGAACTACTCCGGGATCTCGCGGTGTGCTTCAACTCAAAGCTGATGAAGCAAACCCCAGGCAAATACGAGGCTTTTTAACCTCGTTTTCCTTTTGTTAGTCAGTCATCTGTTATGCTGAAGCGTTACTACTCTCTCCGGGAACAATAGCAGTAACCTTTTTTGTGCTTTAAGTAAGTACCCAGTCAACATTAGCACGGAACTCTACTCAAATCAACTCACTTTTAAATTTTTGCTTTACTACCTGGTGGTGAACTATCTTAGTATTCTTTTGTGTTTTCCCCTAGGGTTAATTTTCTTGTGTTATGTACATATTTTGGGGCATTTAGATTATATACACATTTTCTTTAGTCATCTTGTTTGGGTTCAAAAGCAAAACATTTACTCCTTGCTACAAGGTGATTTATTAGATATTATTAAATTGTTTTTGTTATCTACTTCTTTCCATCACCTTTTTGTTATGGTTTCGGCGTTTCAGTCTCGCTACTCATTCCTCTAGACAATCACTGTCTCGCTCGTACAATTTATTATATTATATATTAAATTTATATTATATATATATTATATATATGCTATATATAGCTATATATTATATATATATATTATATATATATTATATATATATTATGCTCATATAATTGTCTTTATATGAGGTGTTGTATTATTAACATATCATACCCTGATTATTATGTCCTTCAAAATGTATTACTTTCCATCCACTACATACACTCCTGACACTTTTCTCAATATTCATGTCTTGTTACTTTCTTTAATTTTCCCATGATGTTTACTATTAATTTTCTTTCAATTTCCCAACTTCAGTGAACATTTTTGATAATCATGTAAGAATTGTATGGAGTGTGTTCCACTTAAATAATTTTATTTTTCCCAACAGGTTGCCGATCCACCAAAATTTCAGTTGCTGGTACTCTCAATTTTTGCCACTGGTGATCTTCCAGTATTATGGGCAGATGCAATGAAATGTCAACACGTCTGTCAGCCATTATGTAAGAATGTGACTTACGAAATTTGCCAGTTAGCTGCTGATTTCATCATTTTCCCGATCAGCGAGGGGGAAACATTGATGGGGACTTTGAAGAAGTTGCTGGAATGCCGGGATTTTGGGTGTGTTGATGGAACTCTCTTCACATAAAAAGCCCTGGGGGGCCCAGATGCGGAGCTTCATCGAGGAGAAAAGTTTTTTTTGCCCTAAATGTGAGGGCCCAGTGTGGGGACGCAAATATGGTGATCCGAACCTAGTAGTTAACTGGCCAGGCAGTGCACATGATTTCCAGGGTTTATAGAGAGTTGGGTTTGTGTGCTGCTCTGGAAAGAGGGGAAGTACAGAGGAGTCTTGCTGGGTGACAAGGGCTACCGATGTGACAAACTACCTCTTTACTCCCTGCGTACCTTGTGACTGCCAAAGACTAGATACAATGCCCCCTCATGCAAAAACCCAAACCTGATTGGCGCACTTTTTTTTTGGCATCTTGAAGCGGAGGTTTGGTGTTCTTGGCAAATGTTTGCGCACAGAGCTGTCAACCTCAAAAAAAATAGTTACAGCTTGTGCCATCCTACATAACATTGCCAGAATTAACAACCTCCCTTTCGAAGAGGTAGATCTACACTCAATGATGAAGACGATAATAATGATTTTCCGGAAGGTGGTAATGTTGGTCCTCGTGGAGAAAGAAGGGCTCTATACATAGAGCGACATTTTTAATGCCCCCACTGTATGATTGATTTGTGAACATATGTGTGTGTTCTAATGCTGGCTTGCACTGATGGAGGCTGGCTTGCCCCTGGAGGAGCGATTTGTGTCCTTGTGGACAGGTGTCTTGCAAATGGCGGTGTAAGTAGTGGGCGCGTGTGTTCTCCTGCTACCCGGGGCAGTGTTTGATGTTGTGTATGTTAAGGATCTTGGATTTGAGTACCGTCCAGCTGTGCTGATGATTATTATTACCATGTGGTGATTATTAGTTTTGAAAGTGTTTGTCGTATTTCCTTGCCTGTATTGTTTCATGTGGGGGTTTTCAGGTGGCGGGAGTAATATATATATGACTCTCTTAAGAGTGCGATCATGCCACCTCTTTGAGGGTCTTCAATGACGGGCATGAGCTCTACTATGACGCAGTGACACCTCTTGAGGTTATGTAGGTCATTAAAAACCGTCATAGTGACATAGTATAAGGTTTGCACCTCCGCGTGGTCTCCTGCCGGGCAACGTGGCCCTGTGACAGGCTTAATTAGGCCTGCTCAAGTACATAGTACTATGTACTATCCTTGGGTCTGCTCAGTAACGGGCCGCGGCTAAGACAAACCTCCGCCGCATCGGGGGCGAAAGCTCTTGGTGCGAACAATGTCATAGTTCAGTGTACTTTACAGCGTATGCTTTTGAAGGCGAGGCTCACAAAAGGCCTCTCTTCGACTGTGACCCCCTCCCCGTGCATGGAGGCTATCCGCCGAAGCGGATAGCCAACCGCCATAGCGGTTTGTGTATGTATTTTCTGTATATTGTGAAAAATTTTTTAGCGAGATGACTGCTTGCAGGAACACTTGTTAGTGACTTGCCCTTGAGCACTAAAATTTCACTGTGGGTGCAACACTTCCTTTGCCGTGCCCCTGGCAATGTGGTGGGGTGTGTGTGTGGCCTGATTTACCATTCATCATCCGGGGACTGGCAGTGTTGTATTAATGTTTAATGCGTTTTCTTACTCATATATTGATTCATGTTGATGTAACACCGTAGTTCGGGTTTGATTTAGAACAATTCTGAGTTCCCTTACATCATATATAAATGGGGTAAAATGTTGTGCTGTGATTTATGGCTGTGACTATATGGTTATATATATATATATATAGATAGATAGATATATGGCTGTGAATAATTGTCTTGGTTTCCCTTAACTTGTGTATAAATGGGGTACAATGTTGTGATGTGGTTCATGGCTATGCCATGTTATTGGTTTGCCTTACCTCGTATAGAAATGGGATATAATGTTGTGGTGTGATTTATGGCTGTGACTATTTAATTATACGTGGTGCAACGTTTGAATGACGACTTTCTCGACAGGTTGAAATTTAATAGTACAATAAACTGCTTTGCAACATGCTGTCCTAATTGACCCTGGATTGATGCCAACAATACGTTATGTAAGTTAATAAGTTTCCCTTTTTTGGTTTTTTCCCTTCATATATTACCGTCATTGCTGCTTACTTCTCTCACATATTTACCACTTTCTTGTTCATTGGGTTGCCATACTTAATGGAAACCCCTAAATCACCTACATAAACTAAAATGGAAGGTACCATATAATGTACTTGTGAAGTAGTTGGTATATATAAAATCTCCCAAGGCAGGGTTGTCTGATCTTAACTAGTGCATACCCGGTCCAATATTGTCAGGGCCGAGGTAGCTATCAATTAATATTAATATGTATTGAGAATGGTAGGAAGAAAAGTCTTGGAGAATGATAATCCGAATATATTTACACAACTCCCAATAATTGGCTAGCAGCCAAACAACATTATGAAACTAAACAAGAGGAAGCCTGGAGGAAGAGATGTGTGGCAAATCCTCAGCAACATCCTGTAATTAAAATCTCAGGCAACGAGGAGTGTTGAATGGTGTCGGGACAGTTGAAGGGCTGTCTCGAAGAGAACCCAATTCTTCTGAAGTGCCTTCAGGAATGATGAGAACAGCAGCTTGTGGTGGTGTTGTCGGGTTGAGAGCGTCTAACTGTGTAACTTTACCAGTGTAGTGGGGGTCTAGGGTCTCCTTGGATAGACTACCCCCTACCTCTGGACACGGGGGTGGGGAGACAAAGGCAGACAGTTGCGTGTCATTGAAGAGGGGGTAGTTGTCTGGTAGTTTTTGTTAAGTAGATCGGTGAAGAAATTGGGTTTTTGAGACATTGAAACAGGTTTGCTTTGCACCAATCAGAAATTAAATAAAGATCAAAAGTTAGGCGCTCGGTGGCATCTCTCCGTAAATCACTTAGTTCCTGTTGAGTTTGACGTCTAATTTACGACGTTGAAAAATGCCGGGTAGAATCATCAGCGTAGGAGTGGATAGGGCTTTGAGATAGACTTAGAAGATCATTGATGAATAATAGAGAGAGAATGCGGGATAGGACAGAACCCTAAGGAACACCACTATAATGATAGACTTAGGAGAAGAACAATGACCGTCTGAATTGAATTTTCTAAAATCTTGACGGTGCAAGGAGAAACTGTTAAAAAAAAATTTGGGGTGGTTATACACATTCTATATTATCTAATTTCCCGAGTTAACTAATATATCACTCAGCTTCTTAGTTATTATTAGTTACTATTTAAATGGGGTGCAAATGTAATGTTCTTGAAAACCGTTTTGTACTTGAAAGTACAAAATAACTAAAAAGCCGAGTGATAAAAAGCCGAGTCAATATTGAAAATTTGAAAGAATATAATGTGTTAACCCGCCCCAAACAAAAAAAAATTGGCTGTTTCTCCTTGCACCCTGTCAAGATTTTAGAACATTTAATTTACACTAAATTAATCATGTTGCAAAACATGGTCTGCCACTTTGTCTACCTCCCCGTCTAAATGTTTAAGGCTAGCAAAAATCCTCTTACAGACATCGACACACAACTTCTTTTTCAGTTCAGCAACTGCAATCTCTTTTTCATATACTCTCATTTGCTCTTTGTGCTCAATTTTTGTTTGTTCTATAAGCAGCTCATAATACTCCTGCTTCCGCCTATAGGAGTCATACTCCATAGCAAATCTCCCTCTCTTGGGTTTATTGCCACAGGATGTAGGTGTAGCAGAACGGGGTGTTTTGCGTGGAATTTTGTGTTTTGTGTGTGTAGGTATATCATTTAAATGTGGCCCGACAGAGGTAGCAGCAGATGTAGAAGGATGTGGGATGGCAGCAATAAAGTTAGGGTTAGACATGCTAGGCAGGGGTGCATCAGGCGCCACAATAACCCTGTTAGGCGTGACAGAAGACATGGCAGAAGTAGAGGGGTGTGGGATGGGTGCAACTTTAGCAGGGACATCATAGCTGGGTGTGCCCGAGAAGAAAGTACCCACAGAGGAAAAAGACGTGCTTGGCAGGGGTGCAAAAGAAGCAGGCACATCCAAGATTTGCGTGCCAGGGAATAAGACCTGGGGATCATCCAAGGAAGGATGGAGATCATCATCATCTTCCAAAGCTGTGAATAAATATTGTCTTGAAATTTGTACATACATCTACTATCAAATAAGCATTCTATTAGCTCCACTCAATTCCCAATCTTGGCCAAATTAACATGCACCAAAAATGTTTCAATTAGTATTAAATACCAAGCAAATGTTGTGCTGAAGTGAGGAAACATTCCACAATATGTGCATAACCAAACTGCAGAGGACATGCATGAGCAGGAACATGGGATGGACTAAAATCAGAAGTGTAGAGAGGAGTGTGTTATATCTTCAGAGAATTACTGAATATTAAGGATAAAATATTTAAACGTGTCACGAATTGTGTGAATCTTGTGAGTACACTGATCATTAATGGCTCAAATTAATGGATCATTAATGGCTCAAAATCAACATTCATCCCTGAAATAACATTTTACATAATATATTATATGTTTATTGTTTAGTAGGGTCGTGTGGACACGACCCGGACAGTAAAGTGAATAATATTCATAAAAAAAGAAGGTATTGAGCTACAGGAGAGATTTTGTGCTTAAAAGAAAGCTTAACTAATTCCCCATCTTATGCTATAAGTTTCATATATGTAGATATCATAGCATTGGTTTTACAGCCGTTTTTAAAATCCAGAATTCCGGGTCCGGGTCGAGACCGCGTGGTTACGACCCGAACGGGGGTGTGGTCTCAACCCGGACGGATGTTTTGGTCCACCAAAAAAACACTTACACCAATGTTTTATATTTTTTCTTACTAAGAAAAATCCAAAACAGACACTGAAAGGTGGAATAAAAACAATTGGGGTAGCAAAATATGAATGTAATAAAAAAATATATATGATAAAAAAAAGGTAACTGAATTCCTTAAACTGCGCCCGCGGGTTAATGCATGTTAAAGTCCCTCAAGGGAGGGAGGACCTTGATCAGGTTTGCTTGTCGTTGGGTGGTCCCCGTGCTGACTGTGAGGACCCCCAACCCCTGCTGCGGTCGACACTGTCGACATCCCCGATGGCTGGGAAGTGGAAGGTGTCCCTTTAGCAAGGGCGACTTTATCCTCAGGAAATCCAAATCAGCCGCCCGTCTTCCTCCAGGGAAATGACCTTGGCCACAAAGTGGACAAGCTCCTCAGACCTCTTCCCCCTTTAAGACAAGCTGGACCAGGACAAAGTCACCCACCTGGAAAAAAAAAAAAAAAAAAAAAAAAATGAATATGGGAAGAATAAANTAATGGCTTTGGGATCTTAGGCTCATCAACATCATTGTCTAAAAATAACAACCTTGCAAATCACAATTTATGTAGTGCACTTCCTTCCTTTTTACTTCTCTCTGAATACTTGTAATAGATAGATGGAGTCTCTTTTACTGAACCAAGCTTGTAGAGGAAAGAATTGAGTGAAAGCAATGAAAACAAGCCATGAAATCTGACCTTACAAGTAATAGTATGGATGATTTTAATGCATTTTTTACAGTAAGTAAAAGCAATTTCTGTCATTCATACCAGTTTTTCCCCCTTAGAATAGACAAATTTCTCTGCTTTAGTTCCTTTAAGGCTGAATGGCCAATAAAGTGAAAATTATTAGCTATGATGTCCCCAAGGATATATTTCCTTCCCCGATCCTTAAGTCACCACATACCTTAATAATGCATGTGCATTAACTATCATTGATTGCAATGTTCAACTTTAAATATAAAGGCCGGTTTCCACTAGCATGCTTGTACGGCCGCCGTTGCCGTACACCGCCCAATAATGACGTCACAAAAAAGTTGACTGCACCACCGTACGGCTGCCGTACAAAGTTAAAATCAAGTCATCTCTCCCGCTCGGTGGTGTCCGCTTGAGCGGACGTGAAAACTGTGCCCGGTTACCACTACAACCACTCAAGTGGTGATGATGGTGACGTCAATGTTGGGCGGTGTCAAAGCCGTCTGTATGTAAAAGCCTGCGTCTGGGAGAGCGGGATGGACGTGACGTCAGTAGCAGAGTCTGCTCCACAAGTCAGTAGGAGCCGAGCTTTCAGCGTGTGAGGATGTACGGGCGGTACGGCTCTCATTGCACCCACCTTTCACCCACTGTTAACTCTTCGCCATTTAATATTTTGCTCAAAAACATTTTACATGGAGAATATCAATAGAAGCGGAATTTAATTCGCTTTCCATTGATATTTTTCGTTTACTGATAAATGAATTGGCAGCATGCATAAATTAGCGTTAACTAAATACATAACATCATGAAATCGGGTAATTTCCTATCTAATATATGTTTATCAGTATAAAAGATATACTGTTATCTTTGGAAATGTTTGTTCTATAATATTATCAAATAAAAAACCGTAAAACACACTAAAGAAATGCCATTATGAGACTCAAGAAATATGCATGAACTTAAACTCTTCGCCATTTAATATTTTGCTCGAAAACATTTTACATGGAGAATATCAATAGAAGCGGAATTTAATTAGCTTTCCATATTATATTTGTTGTTTCTGATAAATGAATTAGAACCATACATACATTAGCGTTAACTAAATAAATAACGTCATCAATCGGGAAAAATTACCGATTTTCATGATCTTTTTAGTTAGTTAACGCTAATTTATGTATGGTTCTAATTCATTCATCAGAAAACGAAATATAGCACTGGAAAGCTAATTAAATTCCGCTTCTATTTATATTCTCCATGTGAAATGTTTTTGAGCAAAATATTAAATGGCGAAGAGTTAAAGTTCATGCATATTTCTTGAGAGTCTCATAATGACATTTCTTTAGTCTGTTTTACGGTTTTTTATTTGATAATATTATAGAACAAACATTTCCGAAGATAACAATATATCTTTTATACTGATAAACATATATTAGGTACGAAATTACCTGATTTCATGATGCTATGTATTTAGTTAACGCTAATTTATGCATGCTGCTAATTCATTTATCAGAAAACAAAATATAGCAATGGAAAGCTAACTAAATTCCGCTTCTATTGATGTTCTCCATGTAAAATGTTTTTGAGAAAAATATTAAATGGCTAAGAGTTTAAGTTCATGCATATTTCTTGAGAGTCTCATAATGGCATTTCTTTAGTATGTTTTACGGGTTTTTATTTGATAATATTATAGAACAAACATTTCCGAAGATAACATATTCTTTTTACTGATAAACATATATTAGGTAGGTAAACTTGTCATCTCGGTGGCCTCGTACAGACTCCGTCCGTGACGTCATCAATCTCAGGCGCAGGCTTTTACATACAGACGGCTTTGGCGGTGTACGGCAACGGCGGCCGTAGAAGCGGGGTAATGGGAACCGGCCTTAAATGTTTAAAACGATCAGATTTAATTCAAGTAGATTGGAATGCAGCCTCTCCAGCAATATTTTGATCTTTTGAATCTTCTACCACTACAATGCAATTTCTGACTTAATCATTATAATGGCCACATATGATGAAAATCATATCATAACAAATGTAACGTATACCTTATAAGTTGGTGGCAACATGTAATAATCACGAGTTGAACATCTCACCCAGTAAGTCCCTAAACAGAAACCTCCTCTATTAAACTTACGCTGATTTGGACTAACGACAAAGAACGTGTCGAAAGCCCCTTGCCCCATCTTAATCTCTCCAGGCATCATCTCAGAGAGGAGTTCATGCTCCTCACTGAAACTTGGAGGGGTAGGGGGTTTGCCACCACCAGTCTGCTTCAGCAATTTCTTAAAAGTACTCTCCTCCTTTTTGACACTGTTCCAATATAAATCAAATAGTTCAATACAATTATCTTAATATAAATGTGACTGGAACATCTACTCTGCTGTATAAATAGGTTACACATGTTTGCTGAATAAGTACACAGTTTTGCAATTGCCCTACTGAGAGGTAAACTTCTATAACTCCCAAACCTGGTCCATATTTGCTTAGCCAGTGCTGGGACCAGGGTTGTTTGATTTAAATCAAGTTGATTTTAATCACTGATTTATATCAAATGATTTAAAAAAACAAATCACTGATTTAAATCATAACTTTATCATTATTTGAAAACGAGAAGGGAAAGAAGGAAAATTCATCCAATGGGCCTTATGAACACCAATTTTATTTTATTTGATTATCAGTTTTATTTGACTTCCTTTTGAGAAGTCAAGTACCTGGCACGGATTCGAACTAGGGCCCGCAGTTTTCGTAGCCAGGCCCACGCTAGCCACTCCCACCACGGAGGCGACATTAAGGGGGGGAGTGAGTTGTAAAGTTTGCAGAAAGGGTTTAGGACCGCCCACTATATCAAAACACCTATATTCATACTATATACGCGCACACGTACATTTATAACGATAATAGATATAAATATACAAAGTGGGTATGACTATACTAATGGGTATAAATAAACTAAGGGCCAGGCTAGACCGGCCTTGCAAACGTCGCGAAAACGTGCTTATAGACATAGGCCTATTGATGTTAAAATGTCCATCACAGAAATATAAAATACTAGCCGCAAAGCCGCCCACCGGCGGATTTTTTGGCTGGTTTCCCGCGGAGGGCTATTGGTGGGCCCAAACACGGACTCTCCAGATAGCCCCTTCTAACTTTCCAGAAATCATGGATGTAGAAATGTATGTATTCCCCCCACCCATTCACTCACCCATTACCAATCACCCCCCACCTATTCCCCTCACCATCACCCATCACCCCAACCCATCACCCCCCCCCCCATTCACTCCCCCATCCCCCCCAAACACCCATTACCCATCACCCCACCCATTCCCCTCACCCATTACCCATCACCCATAAAGGTTTCCTAAATTCTCGCAACCCACTTTTTGTTTCACCATTCTCGCTAATAGGCTGTTAAAAAAAAAAAAAAAGTGATCGGATCATCTCATAAGGGGCTTAAAACCTTTCCCCTGGTCGACCTGGTTCCAAAATGTCCCTATGGGGTTGATTGCGCCACGGGGGGCGGAACCTATACCACACACACACACACACACACACACACACCAGACAGACAGACAGACACACTTTCGCTTATATTTTAAGATGTAAATTCATCTGAAATCTATATTATATTAATTTTAATTCACTTATTCAAACTTTGTTTTGCTATAAATATGCTAAACAATATCTGTAGTAGTTAGATTTCATGTAGAACATTAAATTTTTATTTTTTAAATCGATTAAATTAAATAAAATCTGATTTAAATCAATAAATCTGAATTTTTTTATAAAAAAAAATCATTGTAAAAACATTCTAAAACTCTGGTGTGACCCACAAGTGATAGTAACATAAGGGGCTCTGCGTTAGGTAAGGTTATGAAAACCAATGCCCAGGTTAGGTAGTGAACAACGGTGGAGTCTGTATCGGGCAGATAGGAAAGGTTACGAAAAAAAAAAGGAGCTGCAGTTTACCCAAGTAATATATCCTAAAACCACTGCACAAGATTGCTTTTTTACGGGACTAATCATTCAATAGTAATCAAATTACCTCATTTTGATGCGGCTGTAGCACCTCCTGAGCTGGTTCCACAGTCCTTCGATGGGAGTCTGGATTTATGGCTGTGAAGGCCTTTCTTACTCCTCCCAGGCATGTGCCTTCTTTCCAATCAAGGCAGGATTGTAGAGCGATCTTGAAGTACTTTGTGTTCACCTTTCAAGCCTGAGGAGCTTGACCCTTTGATCTTGAGAGAGCGGTGGTGCTCGTTCCTGCATGCCCTCCATTTTTGGTGGTGGGGAGTGGTGTTGTGGAGGAATCCGTTTGAGGCTGCAAGGATTTCAGGTATATATATTCCAGTAGTTTTGGGGGGCTCCACAGGCCTTACAGCTTACAATTTCTATACTATTTTCGGCTCGGTATAATGTGCAAACAGTTTTTCACTTGCAGAAATAAAAAAAAATAACATTATATTCTATATATGATAATAGACATAAGAAAATAGGAAACCCACAAGAGGCCGTGGGGACCTACACGAGGTAGTTCCTGTTACTTAACACTACCTACATCTACCTTCATCCTCATTTGATCATCCACCACTCTATTTGTGAAACCGTTTTTTCCCTACTTCCTGTTTAAATCTACGCTTTTCCACCCTTTAATCCGTTACTTCTTGTTCTACCCAGGTTACTAGCAGGGAAGAATTTTCCTACCTCTCCTTTATTAAATCCCCTTTTTCCACTTAAAAACTTCTATCAGATCGCCACTTATCTGCATCTCTCGAGCGAGTGTAAATTTAAGCTTAATCTCTTCTCATAACTAAAGTTACGCATCCTTGAATAATTTTGGTCATCCTTTTCTGCAATGGGTTTGCTGGTTAGGTTACGTTTTGCTTGGTTACTTAGATTTAGACTATGTTTAGGTTTGGTTTCGGTTATGTTATGTTTAGGATAATAAGTTTGAGATTGGTTTTTTTTGAGTTATTTAAGTTAAATAAACAAATATGTTTTTACTGCAGTTTAATTAATCTAATTGCAGTTGTGAGGTGACAAACTACCCTAGTGGGCCCCTAATTATTAGAATCCATACACATCAAACATTGTCCCTGATCTTAATAACCAAGTCACTTCATACCATTACATATACTCAAATAATTATCACACTGTTTCGATTGTCCGACTCTCGTTTCGATCGCCACACACGAGCCGAAATGCTACCTGTAAACTATTGTTCATTCAGTCCTCTGCCAACCCAGACAACATACACACCAAGGTCTGTTAAGTATAAATTGTGTTTTTATTTTTTAGATAATATAGGATTATTTTATTGTTTAAAAAAATTCTTTTAGATGTTCGCTTTTTAGTAGTATAGTATATTATTTTTTTTTAACTATTTTAGCCTGATAATGTGTTATCTGATAATGTGATAAGTGTCTTTTGGCGAAACGTTGCACGCGCATAAACAACCCCAAGAATGACGAGTGTCTTTGTCACCCTGAAATGTCAACATGTATCTACCTAAGAATACCACCTATATATATATATATATATATATATATATATATATATATATATATATATATATATATATATATTGTGTGTATGTGTGTGTGTATATACACCAAGGAAGCATATATACACACCAGCACATTATTGCTATTATTTGATATTAATTGGTGTGACATTGACTGTATTTTATTTTACAGGGGTCAGAAAATTTTTATTGCTGCAATCAACAACACGCAGACTGCGGAATCGTCTGCATCCAGCCCAGAGAGCTGTCTGCAAGATGCCCCACCCACTAATAAGGGCTGCAGCCAAATACTTAGACCCAAAAGTGTATGAATTTTTCAGGACACAGTTGTTGCACAGCTTAACAAAATAGAAAGGATTCAGATATGGGGTGCATGAGAGGAAATTTGCTTTGCTGTTCATGGCAAGTGTCAGTAATGCTTGAAATCTTGTTTTATGTTAGTTGCAAGTGTCAGTAATGCCTGAAATCTTGTTTTATGTTAATTGCAAGTGTCAGTAATGCCTGAAATCTTGTTTTATGTTAGTTGCAAGTGTCAGTAATGCCTGAAATCTTGTTTTATGTTAGTTGCAAGTGTCAGTAATGCCTGAAATCTTGTTTTATGTTAGTTGCAAGTGTCAGTAATGCTTGAAATCTTGTTTTATGTTAGTTGCAAGTGTCAGTAATGCCTGAAATCTTGTTTTATGTTAGTTGCAAGTGTCAGTAATGCCTGAAATCTTGTTTTATGTTAGTTGCAAGTGTCAGTAATGCCTGAAATCTTGTTTTATGTTAGTTGCAAGTGTCAGTAATGCCTGAAATCTTGTTTTATGTTAGTTGCAAGTGTCAGTAATGCTTGAAATCTTGTTTTATGTTAGTTGCAAGTGTCAGTAATGCCTGAAATCTTGTTTTATGTTAGTTGCAAGTGTCAGTAATGCCTGAAATCTTGTTTCATGTTAATTGCAAGTGTCAGTAATGCCTGAAATCTGCTTTGCTGTTCATGGCACATGTCTTTAATGCCGGAAATTGCTTTGCTGTACATGAAAGTGTCTATATTGCCTGAAATCTGCTGTTATCTACTGGTCTGTGTTAGTGCATGTTATACTTGATATTTGCTGTGATGATGTTTTCTTTTTAATGCCAAATCTGGCTGGGCAAGTGGAATTTGCATAGACTTACTCCGTACATTCATGGTTTTTTTTTTTTTTTTTTTTTTACATCACAAGGATCTGGCCAAGGGCACAACAAAAATGGGTAACACAAAGCCCACTTAGTTGCCAGTCCCTATAAAGAAGACAGTAAGAGAATAAAATAAAAACAGAGGGGTAGGCCAATTTAGTTCGGAGGTGTCTTGTTACTCTTCTTTTGAAAGATTATCATGGAATGGAAAATAGAACGGAAGNTTACTATTCTATCATATGATATAGAACATAAAAAATAAGGAAGCTACAAGAGGCCGTGAGACCTACAGAGTAGTTCCGACTTAACACTACCTACATCTACCTTCATCCTCATTTGATCATCCACACTCTATTTGTGAACCGGTTTTTCCCTACTTCCTGTTTAAATCTACGCTTTTCCAGCTTGAATCCGTTACTTCTTGTTCTACCCAGGTTACTAGCAGGAAGAATTTTTCCTACCTCTCCTTTATTAAATCCCTTTATCCACTTAAAAACTTCTATCAGATCGCCACTTACTCTGCATCTCTCGAGCGAGTGTAAATTTAAGCTTTAATCTCTTCTCATAACTAAAGTTACGCATCCCTTGAATAATTTTGGTCATCCTTCTCTGCAATGGGTTTGCTGGTTAGGTTACGTTTATGCTTGGTTACGTTAGATTTAGACTATGTTTAGGTTTGGTTTCGGTTATGTTAGGTTTAGGATAATAAGTTTGAGATTGGTTTTGTTGAGTTATTTAAGTTAAATAAGCAAATATGTTCTACTGCAGTTTAATTAATCTAATTGCAGTTGTGAGGTGACAAACTACCCTAGTGACACTAAATTATTAGAATCCATACACATCAAACACTTGTCCCCTGATCTTAATAACCAAGTCACTTCATACCAATTACATATACTCAAATAATTATCACACTGTTTCGATTGTCCGACTCTCGTTTCGATCGCCACACACGAGCCGAAATGCTACCTGTAAACTATTGTTCATTCAGTCCTCTGCCAACCCAGACAACATACACACCAAGGTCTGTTAAGTATAAATTGTGTTTTTATTTTTTAGATAATATAGGATTATTTTATTGTTTAAAAAAATTCTTTTAGATGTTCGCTTTTTAGTAGTATAGTATATTAATTTTTTTTAACTATTTTAGCCTGATAATGTGTTATCTGATAATGTGATAAGTGTCTTTTGGCGAAACGTTGCACGCGCATAAACAACCCCAAGAATGACGAGTGTCTTTGTCACCCTGAAATGTCAACATGTATCTACTAAGAATACCACCTATATATATATATATATATATATAGTATATATATATATATATATATATTTATATATATATATATATTATATGTGTGTATGTGTGTGTGTATATACACCAAGGAAGCATATATACACACCAGCACATTATTGCTATTATTTGATATTAATTGGTGTGACATTGACTGTATTTTATTTTACAGGGGTCAGAAAATTTTTATTGCTGCAATCAACAACACGCAGACTGCGGAATGTCTGACCCCCACCCCAAGAGAGCTGTTTTGCAAAAGAGCCCCCCCCACAATAAGGGCCCGCAGCCAAATACTTGACCCCAAAATGTATGAATTTTTCAGGACCAGTTGTTGCCCAAATTAACAAAAAAGAAAGGATTTAGATATGGGGGCATGAGAGGAAAAATTTGCTTTGCGTTTTATGGCAAGTGTCAGTAATGCTTGGGGGTCCTTTTTTTATGTTAATTTCCAAAAGTCGTAATGCCCCGAAATTTGTTTTTTGTTAATTTCAAGTTTTAAATAATTTCCTGAAATCTTGGGTTTTTTGTTAATTGCCAAAATGTCAGTAATGCCTTTAAATTTTTTTTTGGTTTAAATTTCAAGTGTCAGTAATGCCGGAAAAACTTGGGTTTAAAGTTTAAATTTCAAATGTCCGTAATGCCTGAATTTGTTTTTTGTTAGTTTCAAGTGCAGTAATGCCTGAAATCTGCTTGTGTTCAGGCACATGTCCCTTTTTTGCCCGGAAAATTTTTGCGTACATGAAAGTGTCTATATTTTCCTGAAATCTGCTGTTATCTACTGGTTGTGTTAGTGATGTTATACATGATATTTTCTGGATGATGTTTTCTTTTTAAATGCCAAAAACTGGTGGGCCCAAGGGGGAATTTGCATAGGGCTTTCTCCGTACCCTTCATGGGTTTTTTTTTTTTTTTTTTTTTTTTTTTTTTTTTTTCATCACAAGGTCTGTCCAAGGGCACAACAAAAATGGGTAACACAAAGCCCACTTAGTTGCCAGTCCCTATAAAGAAGCAGTAAGATATAAAATAAAACAGAGGGGTAGGCCAATTTAGTTCGGGAGGTGTCTTGTTACTCTTCTTTTGAAAAGATTTAAATCATAGGAAAGTGGAAAAATAGAAACAGGAAGAGAGTTTCAGAGTTTACCAGTGAAAGGGATGAAAGATTAAAGATACTGATTAACTCTTGCATTAGGAAGATGGACAGAATAGGGATGAGAATGAGTAGAAAGTCTTGTGCAGCGAGGCCGCGGGAGTGGGGGAGGCATGCAGTTAGCAAGTTCAGAAGAGCAGTGAGCATGAAAATAACGGTAGAAGAGAGCAAGAGAAGCAACATTGCGGCAGTGATTTAAAGATTGAAGACAGTCAGTCAGAGGAGAGGAGTTGATGAGACGAAAAGCTTTTGACTCAACCCTGTTTAGGAGAGCTGTATGAGTGGATCTTCCCCAAACATGTGAGACATACTCCATACATGGGCGGATAAGGCCCCTGTAGAGAGCAAGCAATTGGGAGGGAGAATAAAAAGGACGCAGAGGCCACAGCACACCTAACTTCTTAGAAGCTGTTTTAACAAGAGATGAGATGTGAGATCTCCAGTTCAGATTTTTAGTAAAGGATAGTCCTAGAATATTCATTGTAGAAGAAGGAGACAGTTGAGTGTCATTGAAGAAGAGGGGATAGTTATCTGGTAGGTTTTGTCGAGTAGATAGGTGAAGAAATTGGGTTTTTGAGGCATTGAACAAAACAAGGTTTGCTTTGCCCCAATCAGAAATTATAGAAAGATCAGAAGTTAGGCGCTCGGTGGCATCTCTCCGTGAATCACTTAGTTCCTGTTGAGTTGGACGTCTAATAAACGACGTTGAAAAATGCAGGGTAGAATCATCAGCGTAGGAGTGGATAGGGCTTTGATTAGACTTAGAAGATCATTAATAATAATAGAAAGAGAGTGGGTGATAGGACAGAACCCTGGGGAACACCACTATTGATAGATTTAGGAGAAGAACAATGTCCGTCTACAGTAGCTGCAATAGAACGGTTTGAAAGGAAACTTAAAATGAAGGTACAGAGAGAAGGATAGATAGAAATCGAATGAGGGTAGTTTGGAAATTAAAGATTTGTGCCAGACTCTATCAAAAGCTTTTGATATGGCAACAGCAAAAGTTTCACCAAAACCCTAAAGGAGGATGACCAAGATTCAGTTAGGAAAGCTAGAAGATCGCCAGTAGATCGCCCTTTACGGAAACCGTACTGACGATCAGATAGAAATTGTGACAGATAGATGCTTAAGACTCTTCTTATTAGTATAGATTCAAAAACTTTAGAAAGGCAGGAAGTCAAAGCTATAGGACGGTAGTTTGAAGGATTAGAACGGTCACCCTTCTTAGGAACAGTTGGATGTGAGCAACTTCCAGCAAGAAGAAAGGTGGAAGTAGATAAACAAAGACGGAAAAGTTTGACCAGGCAAGTTGCAAGCACAGAAGCACAGTTTTTGAGAACAATAGGAGGGACTCCGTCAGGACCGTAAGCCTTCCGAGGATTAGGCCAGAAAGGGCAAAGAAAACATAATTCCGAAGGATCTAAATGACAGGCATAATATAGTCAGAGGTGGAGGAGAAGGAGGACTTCATCAGCCAGAGTGGAATTTTTAGCAAATGTTTGAGCGAAGAGTTCAGCTTTAGAAGTAGATGAGACAGCTGTGGAGCCATCTGGGTGAAGCATAGGAGGGAAAGATGAAGAAGAAAAATTGTTAGAGATGTTATTAGCTAGATGCCAGAAGTCACGAGAGAATTTGATTCAGAAAGATTTTGACATTTTCTATGAATGAAAGAGTTTTTGATAAGTTGAAGTAATATTTGGCATGATTACGGGCAGAAATATAAGGGCATGAGTTTCAGGAGATGGATGCTTACGGTACCGTTTGTGAGCCACCTCTCTATCTCGGACAGCATGAGAACAAGCAGAGTTAAACCAAGGTTGACGGGCTTTAGGATTAGAGAAAGTATGTGGAATGTACGCCTCCATGCCAGAGACTATGACCTTAGTTATGCGCTCTGCACAAAGAGATGGGTCTTTGACATGGAAGCAGTAATCATTCCAGGGAAAATCAGAGTAGTACTGCCTTCGGTCTTCCCACTTAGCTGAGTTGAAGTGCCAGAAGCACCTCCATTTAGGTGGGTCCCGAGACGGTACCGGAGCGATAGGACAGGTTAAAAGAAATAAGATTGTGATCGGAGGAACCCAACGGAGAGAATAGTTTCACAGAGTAAGCAGAAGGGTTAGTAGTTAGGAAAAGATCAAGAATGTTTGGCGTGTCTCCAAGGCGGTCAGAATACGGGTAGGGTGCTGCACCTGCTGCTCTAGGTCTTGGAGGATAGAAAGTTGTAGGCTTGTTCACCAGGTTGGTCAGTGAAGAAGATGATAGCCAAAGCTGGTGGTGAACATTGAAGTCCCCAAGAATGGAAATTTCAGCTAAAGGAAAATGAGATGAGATGTGCTCCACTTTTGATGTTAAATAGTCGAATAATTTTACATAGTCAGAGGAGTTAGGTGAGAGATATACAGCACAGATAAATTTAGTAAGAGAGTGACATTGAAGTCGAAGCCAGATGGTAGAAAATTCGGAAGATTCAAGGGCGTGGGCACGAGAGCAAGTGATGTCATTGCGCACATATACGCAACAGCCAGCTTTGGATTTAAAATTAGAATAGAGACAGAAAAAGGTCTGCTGTCAGTGCTCACAGACAACTGAGTTTCGGTGAGGAAAAGAAGATGAGGTTTAGAGGAGGAGAGATGATGTTCGACAGAGAGAAAGTTAGATCTAAGGCCGCGAATGTTGCAGAAGTTTAAGGAGAGAAGGCTAGAAGAAGTATCAAGACACCTCGGGTCGACATCTTTGAATCGGTCCGACCTGGGGATATTTATGGTCCCCTCCCCAGTAAGGGACTCCGAGGCTGGGTGAATGGTCGCCATAATGAAATTTTGAGTGAAGATAGTGTAGGGATGTGAGTGCATCAGTGGCGTAGCTACGGGTGGGCCTGGGTGGGCACGTGACCACCCACGAGAAGCCGGTGCCCGCCCAGGTGCCCACCCACTGGCCACGGCTGCCGTGTGGTGTGGGAGCCGTGTTCCACTAGGTAGGACTGAGGGAGCATGCATGGAGTATTATAAATAATTTCTACTGATGACTTACCCTCGACCTCAAATACAATAAATAGTTTTCCTCTGCTTGAAAGAAAGGAACATGCCTCTGAGTCAGTTAAATTCATATACTTTCTATTGATCACTTTTAATAGCAACGAACATAACTAAATTACACCAGTTACCCTTACAAATGTTCTATAATGCCTTGTGTTGGTACTTAATTGGTACGTGTCTCCCTCTTGACTGCACAGTTCTTCTCATTATTGGAAAAACTGTATGTATTCATCAGTGGATCTTATGTCCATGCAAAATGGTTGGATGTGCAAAAGGAAATGTATTCCAATGACCAAACTAGAGAGCTAAAACGACTTTCAGATACGAGATGGTCTTGCAGGTATGATACTTGCAAAGTAATGAAAGAGAGACTGAATGCCGTTCTGCGTGTTCTAGAAGGTTTATCAAATGACTGCAATGCTGACAGAGCTATTGATGCAAGAGGACTATTAGGTCAAATAGATGCTGGGTTTGCTATGAAGCTAGCCATTATGACACATATTCTTGGTAGGATAAATCAGTTATCAAATTTGCTACAATCAGCCAATCTTGACATGGTAAAAGCTGTAGAATTAATTGAAACTGTAAGAGCCCACCTTGAAGAAATGCGGTCAGACCAAGCCTCTTTTGATGCTTTGTGGGATAAAGTTGAGAGAAACTCAGCAGCTCATGGTTTTGATACTTCAGAGTGTAGAATGTGTAGATCACCAAGGAAACGGGAACTGTCTACAAAATTGCAGGATTTTGTTGTTACTGATTATATTGGAAAACAGTCAGGGAGCACACACTCTGATTTCAGTGTTAAGGATTCAACACGAATTAACTTCTTCTATCCTATTCTAGATCATATGTTAACAGAAATGACAAGGCGCTTCAATAATGAAGCATGTGAACTTATGAAAGCATTACAGGCACTGAATCCACAAAGTAAGGAGTTTCTTCTGAGAAAATGTCTGGACTTATTCATGCATTTCGTGCTAATGAGGAAGATCTTAACCATGAGCTGCACTCTGTAAAACGCATGTTAGAAAGACGCTATAAGGATGTAAGTGACAATGAAAAGCCCAAATCACTGTTAGATTTAGTGAGAATTCTTGGTCCATATGAAGAGGCATTTCCTGAGCTCTAAAGACTGGCCAAAATTTATGTAGTATTACCTGTGTCATCAGCTTCAGCAGAGGGAAGCTTTTCTGCTCTGAAATTAATCAAAACTACACTGAGAAATACAATGGGCAATGAGAGATTAGGTAATCTTGCTGTGTTGTCAATTGAAAGCAGGCGAGTTAAAAGCCTTGATTTAGAAGTATTTGTTGATAAGTTTGCTGAGAACCACAAGAACAGAAGAATTCTGCTTAAGTGAGGTATTTTCACTTTCTCAGTGGAAATTTTTATTTTATTTGCCTGCTGCTTTAAAACTTCTGCATTTTTTTATATTTTCAGTATCAATTATGTTATTTCTATTTTGTATAAGTGGTAATATATGTATTTCATTTTTTGTCATGACTGCTTTATTTCGTTCTCCATCAGCAACTGGATGATACCCTACAGTACTCAACACACACTCCTAGAATAAAATCTAATAACCTTCCATAGTCCATACGACATCAGATAAACTCTTGATATTGGTCAGAATGCAAAATATGCAAGGGGGGGGGGGGTCTTGGCACTGTAAGTGAAAGTAAGTCCCCAGTCCCCACCAAACTCCTCAGCTGTATGGGCTTGTTCAGCTCATCTAGTGCCCACCCATAGTCAGCTGCGCCCTCCCAGGTGCCCACCCAATCATAAATACCTAGCTACGCCACTGGAGTGCATGTAGTGTAATGTGAGTAGTAAGAGGAATTGTCTTTATAGAGTGCAGGATGCAGCTACTCTCTTGTGTATCTGAGACACTAAGGGATATGGAAAGAGAGGACACGGGAGATTTCAATGATAAGTCTGCAGCACCCCCTCAACTCCCGTAAGTACCTCCCCGGGAGTATTTCACCATGGCGGCAGGTGTCTGACTGCCTACTCCCTAAAGTGTAGTTTATTTATCTACATTTCTGGCGCCTGTTACATCCTTGGGGGATGGCCGCAACAATCTCCTTTTATTCCTATCCTTACATTCCCTCCTTGCATGCTCTAACCCTCTCATTCTCCACTCACCTATTTCTTCCAATTTCATGTAGTACAATGTTACTTTTCACCAGTCTTTTTCCTGGTGAAAAAGAATGTAGTTATAAAATAAAAATATAAATAAGAAGCACACTTTTATTAACCTTTAGGAGTAATGTTCATATGTTTTTGTAAATATGGAAAACATAAAATACAAAAAAGGGGGTATGCAGTAGTCAAATAAAAACACTATAGTTCCCGCTTAAATTTTCTACGTTCTCTTATCATATCCTGTGTTCGACATAGATGGCAGGACCGTACGGTTTTCAAACTTTACTGTGGAGTCAGATTTCCTTGGGCAGGACACAGACGCAGGCAGTGCAGGCCAATGGAGCCCCCAGGCCAGTGTTGCGTTGCCTTGTTGATCAAGAGTCTGGCCTTACCAACGGCACTCCCCTAACAGCTACTTGGCACATTTTCTAGCTGTTAGGTCGCAGCCTTTATTTGTCTTGGGTAAATCTGCAGTTTCAACCAATACTCCCAATCACCATTTTCTTTTCCCCGCCCAACGCCTGGGGGACTGTGGCAAATCGGGGGTTTTGGGTGGGGGAGGGAAATTGGCTGTCACTGGTTCATGATGCCCACAGAAACATAACCTTGCCGAACCTTAACTACACCTGTAATACTGCGGTTTAATACAATACATGGACATTGGTTACGTACCGTAGATAACAGTAAAGTCGCCACCTGCTCTAATGTCGCCAGCCACCATCCATATATTACGAAGCATCACTACTGATGTGTATGTGCCACTTAATTAAGATGATACACAGTAGTTTATATCATGACTGTATAATCTACCCTGTTTCAGCGTTGTTTTATGCTTTGTATCTGCAAGTATATAAGGCCTCTTCCATTTATGCCCAAGTTGCAGGAACCAGTTCTTTCAGTTCAGGATTGGGTTCAGTTCCTGGTTCTGGGTTCGCGTGTCACAAATGGAACGCAAAAACCCCGTTTTTTGTTTACAAACAAACTCAGCTGGCGAGGCAAGAGAGAAGAGAGAGAGAGAGAGAGAGATTAAAAGTGGTAACTCAGCCAGCTGTGATGTGTAGGGATCATATCAAGTTTAAGATCGCGGGTCAGCTTTCCTCCACCAATGCCCCTTAATTATAGGCTGTCTGACATCCTCTTCGACTCGTGCATGCGGAAAACCCTTCACGATAAGAGAAATAGGGCCCAAGGCGACCATTGTTTGTTATGAACTGAAAACTCTACCCAGGTTACCGACCAACCTATGTGAGTAGAGAAAGTTCAAGGGTTTTGCTGAGTCACTACGCGCGTTGCCTCGGACCCAGGTTTTCGTGAGCAAATGGAACGCCTGAATTCTTGGGTTCCGTGAACTGGTTCTTGAAATGTCGCAAATGGAAGAGGCCTATACGGTTTGCAATTTCACTACTCGTTTTTTTTCGCGCGGCGACAACGGCGGCAAGACACTCAGAGCATAAACACTAGCTGGCGATCTTAGTGTAGCCTGTTATCAACGTCGCCACTCGGTTGATATATTTGTAATTTATTCATTTATAGCCATACTATGACACAGATGAAGACACAAAATGACAGACTCTCCAGATAGCCCCTTCTAACTTTCCTGAAATCATGGATGTAGAAATGTAAGTATGAACGCCACCAAATGTCTGTACATCGAAAAATACGTTGTCCTGGCGACTTTAGTGTTATCTACGGTACATTGTTTGCCCATTGTTTTACAGGGACCAGCACGTGTACGTAGGTCTCATAGCCTCTTGTAGCTTCCTTATGTTCTTATGTTCGATAGAGGGGGCATCTTACCTACCCTTCCCCTAACCCCTTCACACCCAGATCTTACTTTTGCTATAAAAAATTGTATGTTGTTAGACATAAAATTACAAAAAGTAACTGAATATAGCAAACTAGTTAGTGAACAAGGATACTAAACAGGTCATATCTATAAAATATTGCTTAAATTCACTAAAAATTGTCTAATGGTACCCAAATTACAATGGAAATTACGTTCTGGGTCTCAAAGGGTTAATAGTTTTTTTTATATATGGGTAGCTATCAATAATGAGGCTGACGTTATTGCCATCACTATATAATCCACACTTCCTCTGTTATTCCCCCTCCTCCCCCCTTTTCCTCTTCCTCCTCCTCCACCACCTCCTCCTCCTCCTCCTCCTCCTCTTCCTCCTCCACCACCACCTCCTCCTCCTCCTCCACTATCACCTCCTCCTCCATCACCTCCTCCTCCTTCTCCTTTCCCACTTTCTATGTTATTTTCCAGAGAGAGAGAAAGGGAATCTCAGGTGTAATCTTCCTTCCATTCTTCCAACAATCGTCACTTTTTTATCATACATGACTGCTTATAATAGTGACGCGAGTTGCTACTTATAATTTGTCTTTTGGCGAGTGTTCAGCTTAACCGGATCACCTGAAGATCCGTCACCCCAGAGTTTGGCAGGGTGACGGATCTTCAGGTGGGATATCCTGGGGTGACGGTTCTTCAGGTGGCAACACCTGGGGTGACAGTTCTTCAGGTGGGGTCAAGACCTGACCTGACTTTACGTTCCAAATGAGGTCAGGTCAAATGGGGTAAAAGGAGGAGTCAGGACCCTCCAGTCAGGTAAGAGGACTATATAAATGTAAGTGGGCTAAAAAAAAATTAAGTCATAGGAGTCAGTGGACCATGGCACGCAATACCTTCCAAACTATAGCGTCCTACCTGTTGTGTGATGATTCCACTATAGTTATTTGGTGGCTTCAACAAAACAGACTTTTAAAGCGTGAAGTTAAGTGTGATACTTGTGATAACTGGATGAATTGGACAAAAACTCCATATCGAAGGATGGTTTTCTGTGGAAATGCCAAACAAAAGACTCCCTGAAGTATATATAAATCCACGAAATAAATGTACTGTATTTTGGAATTCTGAGTAAATAAGTATAATGTATTTTGTACTTTGGAACACTGTATATTACTCTTAATTTTTTCTTTAAACTTTCACAAAAAGATGCATAACACAAAGGAATATATTTGTTATCCTAATTTTATATATTACATTCACTGTGGGCTGGGGTGACGGATCTTCAGGTGGGATATCCTGGGGTGACGGTTCTTCAGTTGGGATATCCTGGGGTGACTGATCTTCAGGTGGACATTCTGGGGTTACGAATCTTCAGGTGATCCGCTTAACCCCTTGAGACCCAGTACGTAATTTCCATTGTAATTTGAGTACCATTAGGCGCTGTTTAGTGAATATAAGCAATATTTTATAGATATGACCTGTTTACCGTAGATAACACTATAGTCGCCAGTCACTTGCCACTGTACTAATGTCGCCAGGCACAACATATTATGAATTTTAGTTAGCATCACTACAGAATTTTACGTGCCACTGAAGATATGTAGTGTGATGTACATAATATAAACTACTGTGCATGTCTCTTCAGTGGCACATACAAGTCTGTAGTAATGCTAAAATTCGTAATATATTGTACCTGGCGACACTAGTGCAGTGGCGAGTGACTGGCGACTAGTGTTATCTACAGTAGTAGCCTTGTCTACTAACTAATTTGGTATATTCAGCTACTTTTAGTAATTTTATGGCTAACAACAGACTATTTTATATAGCCAAGGAAAGATCTGGGCGTGAAGGGGTTAAGAGTTATTCATAATTCATTCAGCCACGGTCTTACTCACGCGAGCTGATCTCCATATTCTCAATGAACATGGTAAAAAATCTTGTTTCTATTCTCTGCTACCCGTATGTCTAGCTCTTTACTGTCTGTCTACCCATCCATCCATCCATCCATCCATCTATCTGTCTATCTATCAGTTTTTAATCCACTCTTCTTACTGTAACTCACCTTTCATACTGTCCTTCCATGGCTTACCGCCGCTTTTATATTAGATACAATGTTTATATGTGGCCTGTGTCTCCTTGCTGCACATCAAAATTGTGTGGTGG
The DNA here is from genome assembly GCA_016584305.1 of Chionoecetes opilio. NCBI lineage: Eukaryota > Metazoa > Arthropoda > Malacostraca > Decapoda > Majidae > Chionoecetes > Chionoecetes opilio. Next base: position 8,111 of record JACEEZ010007875.1, on the reverse strand, counting down.
GGGTTGTGGTTAATGTGGTGGAGGCTGTGGTTAAAGTGGTAGGGTGTGTAGTTAATGTGGTAGAATGTGTGGTGGGGTTTGTGGTTAATGTGGTAGTGTGTGGTGGGGGCTGTGGTTAATGTGGTAGGGTGTGTGGTGGAGTTTGTGGTTAATGTGGTAGGGTGTGTGGTGGGGGCTGTGGTTAATGTGGTAGGGTGTGTGGTGGGGGCTGTGGTTAATGTGGTGGGGGCTGTGGTTAATGTGGTAGGGTGTGTGGTGGGGGTTGCCGGGTGTCTGTGTGGAGGGTTTATGGAACTGTCGTCGATGGGAATTCTCGCCGAAACACCAACCTAGAACTCTCGCCGACGTTGAAATGTTAACCTAACATGGACATTGGTACCTAACTTAACCTAACTGATCAAGCTATTGCTGGTATTTCATCCCTGAATACAGAAACACGGGTAAATCCTGATTGAATGTAGCCCATATATTGGGTCCTGTAATATCAAGAATTGGAACACTCGATGACGGCGGCGAGTGTTCCGATCGGCGACAGCTCCAGGTACCGTGTGGAGAGGTATTTGAGGTGCGCCTTATTGACTTCTGATTGACTCCTATACTCCTATGTTTGTTTGGTTACAGGGAGTTTTGTACACAAGTTAATTCGTACCCAGGTTTTGTTAGTTGTTTCGTACACTGATTTTGAGTTTGTTCGTACATACCTGGTGTCGAATCGTACCTTTGGTAATCAAGTTCAACTCTGAGCTGAGTGTACGAAACGACTATGGTTTCATATAGACTACGAAACAACTTTTTTGTGTACGAATCTACTGGTGTACGAAACAACTTGTGTACGAACTGACGGCATCCGTTTGTTTTCACTGGTTATTGTTTTTAAGGAGTGGGAATTCTGGTTATTATGGTGGAGAGAGAGAGAGAGAGAGAGAGTGTGTGTGTGTTATTCATTCACCCACGGTCTTGTCCACGGCGGCACTCCACGCAAGTTGAACTCGCGATCGCCAGTTTCACCCTCCCCAAATATCCTTAGCCCTCCCAGTGCGAGATTGGAGCTGATTATTACCGATCTGTGGGCAATGCTGGGACCTCACACACCACACACCCCCATCCACTTGCTCAAGGGGGACAGTAACCGCCCGCATTTGTCAGTGAAAAATCCACGGAAGCGAGTGTGGATCGAACGACCGACCACCCAATGGCAAGGACTAGAAGCTCTTAACGATTAGATGATGCAGGCGGTGTGTGTGTGTGTGTTATTCACCTTGGTCTTAACCAAGCACTGGACTCGTGATAGCCAGCCATCACCCTCCCCGTAGGCTTTATGCGGGGTTCAGACTACACGTAATTGCTACGTCCGTCTTGCCAACGTGACGTCATCGTGACGTCACTTCCTGCTTGTGTGACCTTGAAAGACTTGCGTCTCGAGGCAAAAGAATTGGAGCCTCCAGATCTTTTGGCGGGCTGCGTGAGCGGTGGTGCCACAATCTATAGAACATTATACGTAACTAAGTTTTGCAATATCAAAATAATGCTGTTTCCAAGGTCTGATTTAAAATATATTTATTATCAGTGATTCTGGAAGACAATATTAGTAATGGAAGACATACATGATGTGAAAATATTGTGTTCCGCTGCTTGAAGGCGGAACAGCGGCACCGCTGCTTGAATATATATACAGATTCCACTTGTAACCTTTGCAATAGCCTGTTGTCAGGGGATTGTAGCGCTATATAGGTAGGCCAGGGAGTGAATTGGGGGATATAGTGAAGGGAGTAATAGGTGTGTCATGGGGTACAAAAGGGAGGAAGTAAGGAAAGCAAGGCGGTTTTATACTGTAATTTTTTCTGATATGAGCGAGCGGGAGTGATCGACCAGTGAGACGAGGTAACGTCATCGTGACGTCACGGTGACGTCACGATAACAAGACGGACGTAGCAAATACGTGAAGTGTGAACCGGGCCTTAACCCCTTCACACCCAGATCTTTCCTTGGCTATACAAAATTATATGTTGTCGAGCCAGTAAATTACAAGTAACTGAATATACCAAATTAGTTAGTGGGCAAGGATACTAAACAGGTCATAGCTATATAATATTGCTTATAGTCACTAAAAAAAAACCATCTAATGGTAGCAAAATTACAATGGAAATTACGGTCTGGGTCTCAGGGGGTTAACCTTACAAGGAAATTTATAAGGAAATGCAAAAAAACTTTGAAAAAAACTTAAAATGAAATACAGGACTTTCAAGGACATCTCGGTCAAGTTAAATAGTTGCCTTGAATGGGGAGTTTTCAAAGCTAAGCCGCCAGATGTCTCTCGCGCATCTCATATCCTCTGCCCTTTGAGCCTGAATGATCTATCATTTACCGTAAATTCCCTGTACTTTTTCGGGACATATCAGAATTACCCTTCAATACAACAACTGAAACAGTTCTAAATAAAAAATGTAGTTTATCATTTTATTTGTCTGCAGTTAATGAAAATATTGGCAAAAAGAATTGAATATTTGAAAACTCAATCTTTAAAAATCGTCTGTTCGTGAAAAGACGCAAGTTATAGCAGAATGAAGCTTCAGAAAATATTTACTTGTAGGTAAGCATTCACTGAGTACCTGTTTTAGGTGTATATGTCACTCTAACGACGAAAATATATCCAAAACACAGTGTGGCGTTCAGCATCTCCACAGAAACCATCCCGCCAGCAGGATCTGCTATAACTCACTTTCCTGTTGTCATCACACACTCAGCACCGCCGCTCCCTTATACCTCACGGCTCACATCCCTGATACTCCTAACCCCTCAACCCCAGAGGCTGTCATCCTAACTATCATCACCCGCGGATCTCTTCACACTGTCTGTCCTCTACTGGAATATTCGCGGCATCCGCTCCCACATACCGGAGACTCGTCTCCTTATTTCGTGCTCTGAGCTTCGGAGTTAAAAACCCGAGCCCCTGTCCACCCAGCAGTGAATGGTACCGGGTGTTAGCCGGGGGTTTGTAACCCGCCTCCCGGGGTGCTGGCTTCGGCCAACACTATAAGCACTAGCAGACAGGGGGGAGATGCTGAGAAGTGCCATAGAGATAAGGCGAAAAGAGCGCTTTACCGGTCTTCAGGCGCTTTTGTAACAGGCCCGGCTAAGGCACCGGCTCAAGGCTATGTACAGTCGAGATTTCAGGCGCTTTTGCCCTGCCATACACCTCTAAAGCCCAATGCGTGGGTGTGGTCCGAGAATCCTACTAGCCAATCACGCTGCCTGTCTGAGCGCTGTTTAGGCAGCTTCGACCAATCACAAGGCTTGAACACTTCAACACCAAAACAAGAATTTTAGTCCCTCCCTCCCTCACCTCTGCAATAAGGCAACGCTCCCCCCCGCACCCGCCGAAACTTTTTTTCAAAAGTATGAATTCATCCAGGTTTTGACCACTTTATTTTTTGCTTTGGGGGACGTGCCAATCCCCTGAAACGGAAAATGTGGGATTCCGAATGTGAGTAAAAATTTTAAAGAAAGAAAAAGTAAGGGTAAGGAAAGTTGAATAAAAAAGGTGAAAGCAAAAAAATGTTTATACACGATCTCTTTTTTGCTTCATTATTTTATTATAGGATATTTTTCTGTAATTTTTTACAGTCTGTATGCACTAATGTCTCGTGAAGATGATGGTATTTTCAGTTGCCTAAATATCATCTGGTAATATGATAATACCGTATAATAGTAAAATTTTTAAATCGGGGGGAGCACCCTTGGTGACACTTGTTATCGCTTCGCCCTCCGCCCGCCCCCCCAACCAACCCAACCAACATTTTTTTCGCCACATAAAATTTTAAAAAAACACCCTATAGTGCCGCGTTTAGTCTTTCACGATCAATCTACACCCTTGCAACACTATTATTACGTAAACACCATTGTTACATGTAAGAACAAAAAAGGCTTATTTGCCTTATAAACAGAAGATAAATGTCGTCAAGCCAAACGTACTCACTAAAGGCAAAATTTTGGTGAAAAACCCGTAAGAAGCCGTTCTTCAGTTTTGCGTTCTGTTATGGGGGGGGCCCTTTTAAGAACCGGGCTTTTTACGGTTTGGCCCCAGCGGGTAAAACCCGTAAAAGCCAAAGAAGCGAGAGCCAGGGCCGCTTCCCAGGGCTTCTTTCCCGCTTTTCCCGGACGTCAGAGATAACACAAATATGGGGGGGAGGGAAAGGTTTTACACAGTGATATCGGCGTAAAATATTTAAATTCAGTAACGGACACAAGAAGCATAGATGTACATTCAAAAGCATGGCATCCCTTTTAAGCCCACGAACAAGAATATACGGGTTATGCCCCGACAGGACAATTTTAAAAAACTGGTGAAAGAAGCATGTTTTATCAGGCCATAGGGCCTGGCTGCGACGTAGTAGTTTTTGCTAAATTTCACTGAATATGGCAAAAATTGCCATTTGTACATTTATAGCACAGTTAACTTTCGGACCACCAAATAGAGCTAAAAGGGAATGACATGGTATAGGAGAGCGCGTCCGGGTAAAAATACTTTCTCGAGTTTTTAACTTAACACAAGATTTTATTTTTAATTTTAAAATTATCAATCAAAACCGACCGAAACTTTTTCGCTGATTCTTATGCCCATTTTGGTTCTGAGATCTCTCACATTTTTAGAACGTAAAAATGTTGGAACCTCCCCGAGGGAGACGGAGTACCAAAAACCCTTCCCCCTCCCCAATTCCACCACAAACCTTGCAAGAATCAAAGTATGCTTCTTTCTGGACGGAGATGAACAATTTTAAATGTGTAGAAATAATTGTAATACTTAGGTGCTATAGGTTTTGTGGAAATGATAGCATTGCGTTGGGGAAAATCTTAAGAAAAAGGGCCCCCACGGAAAGTGCCCCAAATTTGGCTCTAGTGTTATACTTTACTGTCCTTAACACATCTGTTTGTTTTTTAATGAGTGCCGTCCTTTTTTTGCCTACATGGCCGATTTAAAAAATTTGGGTTCTTGAGAAAAACTAAGTCCAGGGGGGTTTGGTTAGGTCAGGTCGGTTGGGTTTATGCACCCCATGGGCTCGAGGGGGGTGCTAGGTTAGGTCTGTAGTTTTTTTGTATCTTTAAAAAAAGGTCACCTCCATTTCTTCTTCTTTTTAGACAACAAGTTTGGGGGCTGGTGGAAACGGGGTTTTTTTAGGGGGGGGGAGCACACATATAAGAAATATGGCCCCGATAAAGTCTATGAATAGGAAAAATTTTCCCCAGTTTTTTTGGATTTTTTTTTGGGGGGGCCTATTTCCCTTATGTGTGTGCTCCCCCCCCAAAACCCCGGTTTTTTTTTTTTTTTTTTTTGGTTTTTTTTTTTTACCATTTTTATTTTTATTTAAAAAAGGGTTTTTTTGAATTTTTTTTTAGTTTTAAAAAAATTTTAAATTTTTTTTTGGTGTACTGATTTTTGTTTAAATTATAAAGGGGTTTTTAAAGAGGTTTTCTTTTGGACCAAAAATTGGGAAGGATGCGGGTTATATTATTGGTGTCGAAATTTTCGCATATAACAAATTGTGGTCGTTATAGAGGGGAAAGTTCCCTATTTCCACTAATTCCGGGTTTTTCGCGAACTTTGTCCTTCTCGACGAAGTTCGTACCTTACTACTCAGCCATCACAAATACTACCGAATCAGGGCAATTAAAAAAAATCAAACCCTAAAAAGCATATACTGAATTATTCGTAAAAACACCATAACGGACTGGCGAAAAAAGTGTTGAAGGATATTTTTTATATAAGTCCGTAAAAGCGAGGGGTTTTTGTGTATCCAACTTTAAAAAGTACTACGGGCATCAGTGTTATACCAAAACGTTCGGTTTGGACATTAAGTAGGATTAGGTTTTGATTTAAGAGTGTTTTTTGCATTAGGAATCAAAATTATGGGAAAATAGTAGGGTAAATTGTATTTGTTGAATATGAAGTTAATTGTATTTACGGCTACTTTGGTTGAAATTTTCTGACCAATCATATTTAAATGGCCCTTTGTGCATTAAAAACAGGTTAAATATTTTTTTTTTAGTGTATATTGGGTTATTTGCTTCTTTTTAATTTTTTTCTTGTCCTTTTAAAACTTCTATAAAAATACACATCAACAAAAAACTTTTTTTTATTATTTTTTTTCCCTTTTTATTTAGCCTGTTCATCAAAAGGTGGCAATATCGGAAATTTAGGGTGAACTATGAACATGCTTTGTCTGTATGAACAAACACTATAATGCTGCTGTCTCTATTTCCTTTCATCGGGTTTAAATTTCAAAAGTAACACAGTCATGTTTTTAGGGTTTTAGTGCTGGTTGCATGAAGTGTTATCCGCCGAAAATAAGGGGAAACTCTGAAGAAGGAGTGAAGGGGAGTAATAAAAAAAATTAAATCTTTTTTCCATGAAAAATGGTTTTACTATCAAACTTACATCACAGTGTTCTATGCAAAATTTCTAAAAAAACTTCTGAAGTCACCAAATCAAAAAAAAACATAAAAAGAAAGTCAAAAAAACATTAAAAGGAAAATTTAAATTTTCCTTAAACAATAAGAACTGCCTTCAAAAATCTTTTAAAAAATCACTAAATTCAAAATTCTATTTGATATGGGGAAACAAAATTTTAGTTACTTGGGGCAATTAAAAATAAATTTATAGTCAAGACTTAAAAAATGTAGACTTCCATAATTAAAAGATGCTGAAGGGAAAAAGTTCCTAGTTAAGGGCCTTTGTACAGTGTAGGTTTTGGCACCAGGTTCTGGCTCTTGGCACATAAAGGTTTTTTTGTGCCTTTTTGTTGGGTGTATTTTCCTGAAATGGAAAAATAGATACACCCGGATACAACCCTTTACAGCCTTTAAACAGGGAAAAATTTTCATAAAAAAACTGTCTTTATTTTTAACCCCCTTTAAATTTTTTTTGAAGGGGTAACTGATCCTTCTATCTTGCTCCTCCAATAGCTAGTTTAGCTGCAATTTTGCATTTTAAAACACTAAAAAATAAATTTTAGAAAGTTTGTTGAGTCCCATATACCCATACAGTAAATTTATTAAAACTGAGAGAGAGAGAGAGAGAGAGTTAATTTAAAGCCAAAAAATTAGCCAAAAATAAAAAAGCCCCCCCATCTTCCAAGCAAAATATAAATCACCCAAAACCCCCAAAAGGGAAATCCCGGGCACTGGGGGCAGATGATGGGCCCTTAATGAAACCCCATTATACCCGACCCCTTGCCATCAGGTGCAACAGTTAATAAAAAAAAAAGTCCCAAATTGGAAAATCGACCCCGCCAGCCCCATAGATGTCCGTAGGTGCCCGCCTCTTTTTCCTTGCCTTTAATGCCTTGGTTTATGGGGAAAAAAACATTAAAGTGAAGGATATGTGTTTTGGGTCCATCACAAAAATTTGTCGTCAGTTTCGTAATTTTAAAAAAAGGGTTTTTCGACGGTAACTTTCGCAGTGGGTTGTTTTGTTTTTCAGTTTTCCTGTGAGCGCCGACGGGCGAGCCTCGAACACTCCTGTCAGCCGTTCTGGCGAGGAGAAAACGAGAGAAAGCCGTAAGAAGCCGGCTTCTTACGCTTTCCCCAAAATTCGCCCCTTAAATCAGGGTCTGACCATGCCTTGAGCCTTGTTGTTGCCTGATGCCTTTTTTCAGCGCCCTTTCGGGGCCCTAAGGGACAATCTCGCTGACATAGGGTGGGGGGGCGTTTTTGCCCTTTCCCCAGGCGCCCCATGGTGGGCGCCCTAGCTCGCTTCAGCAAACTGGCCCCAGCTCTCTAGGGGAGTTTGTGAAGGCTTTGGTTCAGCGGAGATCCCTCTCCCCCCGCGCAATGACACTGCACTGTGACTTTGCGAAAAACATATCGGCAAATCAAAGGAAGGAAAAGGGGGGGAGAAATAATAGAAGAAAAAAGGGGGAGGAAGGAGAGAGAAGAGAGAGGGGGGGAGAAGAGAGAGAGAGGAGAGAAGGGAAAGGGAGAGAGAGGAGGAGAGAGGAGAGAGGGGAGAGAGAAAAGAGAGAGAGAGAAGAGAGAAGAGAGCAAAGGGGAGAGAGAAAAAGGAGGAGAAAGGAGAGGAAAAGGAACCTCAGCGGGTTACGATTTCCCCCCAAATA